>JBBPBX010017473.1:3164-13178 GCA_038048925.1 Garcialebias charrua
GTATATATATATATGGGGCGGCCGTGGTGTAGTGGTAATGGCAGTCGACCCCTGATCGGAAGGTTGGAGGTTCGAATCCCGCATCCGTCCACCATGTGTCGTTGTGTCCCTGGGCAAGACACTTAACCCCGAGTTGCTCCCGGTAGGTCTGGATGGCGCCTTGCAAGGCAGGCTACCACTACCGGTGTATGAATGTCTGAATGAATGGGTGGATGGTTGGTATTGTAAAGCGCTTTGGGGTTCCTCACAGGGGGCTGGAAAGCGCTATATAAATAAGCTCCATTTACCATTTATATATATATATCAGTGGCGGCCGGTGACATCAGCCACCAGGGGCGGCAATTTCTACAAAATAATAATAATAATAATAATAATAAATATTAGGAAATGAAGGGGATAAGGACAAAACAACAAGAATAAGAAAAGCACTGCTTATATTTTTACAAAACACTAACATTAAAAAAATTACATTTACTTAGAGGCTAGCCTGTATAAATAAATGAATGAAAAACTTAGGTAAGGGTCCATGAGCTGCACGCTCATGCTCAGTAGGTGGCGGTATGTACCTATCAGTTGCTTGCAATCTGCCAATAAACACCACAAGAAGAAGAAGGAAAAAAAAAACACGAAGAAGAAGTGTTTGCTGCCGTCAAAACAAAAGTGTGGCTTAATTTTAATAAAATGACCAGCAGTCAGCTCAGTGCAGTACTTGCAATAATTTTAAATCTTGCAAAGGAGGGTGAAGTAACAATCCACCGGATTATTTTCGGATTATTTTCCCTTCATCATCCGGACAGGGTCCCTCAGAAGTAACAAGAGTGGGTTCGTCTCTATAATAAAACTATAAACTACGATACAAACATTAAGTGCAGCTAACAAGTTATACTCTATTTAAAGCGGTAGGTCAACTCAAATGCAAACACGATGCTAACGTTAGCTCGTATTTTTTTCTTAGATAAACAACCTGAAATCAATGGCTAACACTGTTAGCTTGGCTCCACAGTGTCCAAGTTAAATACATCAGTGTTACTGAATGAAGAGAGACACAGAACAGTTACAGAATATGTTGTGAAAAGGTTCATCCCCTTTTCAGATGTGGAATCACCAACATTTAGGTGCTAATAATTGTTCATGCTAAGTAACGTGACATGCTTGTTTATATGTTTGCAGGGACAACCATCAACACAAGTACACACCATGGACAACTTGTCAAATAAGTTAACCCCACCTTAGATGGATGATGTGTCTGGGAGCAGATCCAAAGATGAGTAAGCAGGTGAAATGTCATTCATGCACATGTTCTTTCTGCTATTAAACTCTGAATTCTAAATGCCTAGTAATTTTCTTTGTGGTCAACACAGGAAGACTGTGGAGATGATGTGGTCACTCACCATGCAGTCTGAGGAAAGGCTTAAGAATGAAGGAGCAGTGTAAGTGTGATGAAATTATATATACTGTATTCTCAATCTTAAAAATGATTTAATAATCTCTTTTTACTTATAATACTGATGAACCTGTTGTTTGTTTAGGAACAATCTGTCCAGGAGGAGATTTTGCTGAGGAAGACTCACAGAACATAATGTCCATGAAGAAACAAGTGGAGAGAGGGCTGCAGATGGACAGGACATTCCACCAGACGTTTTCTGTCTGAGCTGAGGACCCTGCTGCTGTGGAACCAACACAAGACTTATCCTTTGCTGTCAGATCTAATGTTGCATACTCATATTTGTGTTCAATCTTCTCCCACACCCAGCAAACATGTTCTCCACTGCAGGAGACACTGTCTGTCCAGAACACACATACTAAATTCATAGTAAATTTAACAAAAAGGAAAAAGTTCATAGATTAAAATTCAAACAGAAGTTCAAATTATTTCATCCTGAAAGAACTCTGGCTAACTACTGTAACTCTTTTATATTTATATATATAAATAAATTTGACTTGACTTGACTTTTATAACATGATGGAGTTAAACTCAAAGTAGTCTCCTCAGATAAATAAGTGTTATTATTTTTATATGAAAGTTTCTGTTAACTTATTATTTTTATATGAAAGTTTCTGTTAACTTATTATTTTTACATTTTATTGTTTCTGTTCAGTGCCCTGAGACTACTTCTGTTGTGACTTGACGCTGTGAATAGCACCAATGTAAACTGGTTGTGTGAACCAAATCTTGTAAGAAAATAAAATGTTCAACACATTCTTACTTTGTCTTCTAATTGATGTATTATCACCCCCAAAAAATGTGTATTTTGATGTAAGACAGGCTCAGAGAGTCCAGTTTTATTTAACCATGGGGGACAGTTCTTTCCAGTAGCTTCAGACTCCAGGAGAGATTTGCAGTCAGCCTTTGTTCAAGGTTACTTGGGGTGCCCCGATAATGATAATCATAACATTAACACATAAACAACTGACAATCATTATATTAGCACGAACATCTGATAATCAAAATATTAATACATAAACACCTGATAATCATAATATTAAAATAACGCTTCAAAACTGAGTAATTCCTAAGTAGATTTTCAAAAGTGATGTTCTTTGGAATAATGATCAGACAAGACTTCAAGGTGCACTTGCTGTGCATTTCCCTCTTTTGAGTCTGAAGAACTTTCTGGTTTTAGATAATTACTGAATGTGACATCAGAGCATTTTTATGCAGGACCGATTTCTTTTTAATGAGTTTTAAGTAGCAAAGATTAAATCTGCTCAAAATCCAACAATAATTGAATAATAATATGTAAGAATAAAGCCTTTGTTAAACACATAACGTTTAGAAAACACTTTTGTAACATCTAGTTGAGAGCTAGCATTAACATGTTAGCTCCACAAACAAATTCATCAGAATAAACAGTCAGCTTAAGGCTTTTTTCACAACCATATAAAAATTGAGAGGCATACTGTATAAGTCAGAAATGCAAATAGACATTAGATAAAGGGCTTTCATGATTCAAAACGTACCTGAAGCCAGCCTGCTTGTCACTGTACGGCTGATTTTCCAGACATTTTTTTTTTTAAATAAATAAATAAACTACCGGAAACACGCTGTCGATAGGCAGCGTTCACGTTAGACGAGTCCAGGCTCCAGGGCGACAAAAACTGCGCCCTGAAGACTCCAATAGTTTTGTAAAGATGGGACCAGTGTTGGGCTTCCGACCGCTAGGTAGCGCTAATGCGCTAATCCGCTAATCCGCTTATAGCGTAGCTAAATAATCTGTTAGCTTTACAGCGGATTGACTAAGTTTTATAATTCATAAGCGGATTTGTGCTATTTTTATTTAAAATGCAGTACCGCTAATAACTAATTATCTATCAGTAAAAACAAAATAACGTATTTACGAGCAGCGCCGGATGTGGTCCGTGACAAAAAAGCGTCCCCCTCAGTCTCTTGTTGTGTGCTCTCTCTATCCACCTCTTTCGCCAAAAGCTCATGTAGGCCGCCATGACAGTCCGGTGCCGCCCCCTCCCGGTGGTAAACTTCCGCCGGAACCCGGAAGTCCTGTAGTGTGTGGTTTGCTGTGAAAAACAAGCCGGGACACCAGTTTATTTTCTCTCGTTTTTTTAATTTTTGGGGTTGTTTCTTGCTGGGTTAGAGGGTGTTACAGCCAGGTATACGTTTGAGCAACGCGCTGTTGTAAACGTGAAGGATCTACGTCCATCGGAGGAGCTGTCAGCTGCTCCTTCCTCTGTCTGACTCAGCCTCGGACCTGCTCTCGAAGACGTCGCGCTCCGATCAACTTTAGTTCGGTAAACAAAATATTCTATATAAATCATTTTGTGAAACCATGTCAGAACAATATCGGAGTATAACCGTCTGTTTAGTAGCTGTTTTTTTTTTTTCATGATTTAGCGTCTGTACTGCTGTGATAATGCTGTGGTTAGCTTAGCATGTAGCTACTTTAAAGGCTAACTTCCAGACGGTAACACTCACAACAAAGTGCTGGTTCTTGAGCCTGGACTTTTTTTTTGGCTGTGTTATTTTAGTTAAACTGTTATTTAGCTGGTTATATGATTGAGACAGTTTACACATCTTTTTTCAAAGACAGACCGTGTCAACAATGACTAGGCCTCAAAACCTGACCCGTCATTAAACCAGAGTTATTAAAGCACATTTAAAATAATGATGTAAATTAAAGAGGAGAAAAGTGCACATGAAGCTACATTTGTACTAAAATGTGAGTAAATAAAGAATTTACTTAACAAATCTGTCATTAAATAATATAACTGTGTGTTGCACACGTGTTTATACAGTATTATTTATATTTATTTATATTATTTAATGACAGATCTGTTAAGTAAATGCTTTATTTACTCATTTTAATACTAATACTGCACTGTACACACTGTCTATGACAAGACAAGTTTTCTTTTTCTACTTTACAGAAGACTGAAGCCACGAGATCCATCCAGGGATAAGATCCTACATTAAGTAAATGCTTTATTTACTCATTTTAGTACAAATACTGTACTGTACTGTTCACACTGTCTATCACAAGACAAGTTTTCTTTTTCTACTTTACAGAAGACTGAAGCCACGAGATCCATCCAGAGATAAGATCCTACATTAAGTAAATGCTTTATTTACTCATTTTAGTACTAATACTGTACTGTACACACTGTCTATGACAAGACAAGTTTTCTTTTTCTACTTTACAGAAGACTGAAGCCACGAGATCCATCCAGGGATAAGATCCTACATTAAGTAAATGCTTTATTTACTCATTTTAGTACAAATACTGTACTGTACTGTTCACACTGTCTATCACAAGACAAGTTTTCTTTTTCTACTTTACAGAAGACTGAAGCCACGAGATCCATCCAGGGATAAGATCCTACATTAAGTAAATGCTTTATTTACTCATTTTAGTACAAATACTGTACTGTACTGTTCACACTGTCTATCACAAGACAAGTTTTCTTTTTCTACTTTACAGAAGACTGAAGCCACGAGATCCATCCAGAGATAAGATCCTACATTAAGTAAATGCTTTATTTACTCATTTTAGTACTAATACTGTACTGTACACACTGTCTATGACAAGACAAGTTTTCTTTTTCTACTTTACAGAACATTGAAGCCACGAGATCCATCCAGAGATAAGTTTGTACACCTGGGTCCAGTCTCAGATCTACACCTTGGATTCCTGTGGAGTTGGCTGAAATCGGACAGTTCCACATGAAGAGAAATCTGTTCAGTTTGCTGGTCTCCATCATTGCTTGTTGAATTGGTTTTGATCTTTATTCTGTGCCAATTCATTTTCATTAAGACAACACCACCCACAGTTGTCATATTGTACACTATTCAGTTTCAACTGTTTTAAATGTATAATTATAGCTTTTATTCTGAACTTTGTCAGTCTCCTGGGTGATCAAAACTTATAAGCAAAATGAATGTTTTTTTGCTTTGCACATGTGAATAAAAACACTGGCCTAAGAACAATCAGGACCTTTAGTTTTTATTTATGTTTATTACAATGAGTAGTATGGGTGACATCACAATGAAACTACTTCACATTATTAGACATTGAACAGTGTATTTTAATTATTGAAATAACAACAAAAAGAACAAATGTAAATGAACAGCAGATTTATTTATAGAAGATTTTAACTCGTTTGTTGCTGTGTGTACGACTGCACAAAACTTCTGGACGAAGTCGAGTTTCCATCCATGTCCTGGGAGTCTGCTGGTGATTGAAGATTCTACGACCGGACAGAGTACCTTAACACAGAAATTTTTAGATATGGAGTAAATAATTTCTATGTTTCTCTTTTGTATATAATACACCATGAATGTTTTTGTTGAAAAGCTTATGTAATAGTGTATGTATGAGATCAACTGAAAAATGACTTCTTTTTTTGTTTTATTCAACCACAATGTAACAGGTTCTTCTTTAAATGGCAACACATGGTTTTCTCAAAACAATGTACATATTTCATATTATCTTGTATTTGAATATTGCAGAAAATATATAACTACTTTATCAACTTGTTAATTAAACAGCATGTGTTTCAACTTTGTACATTTCAATTGTGACATTTTCAACAAATTTTATATTAAATGTATGCTTCCATTCACAGCACAGACTTGAACTCTGACTATTAATGTCTGGCTGTGATCTAAATATTCTGATATAAGTGATGTACCTTCCACAGTGTCCAGTCAGCCTGTCCGTGAGCAGTGAGATAAGACGTTATCTGTGCTTCAGCTGTCACTGCTCAGTGACAGCTGAAGCACAGATAACGTCTTATCTTCGCAGTTAACGTCTTATCTTCGCAGCTTCTTAAAACATCCTTGGAATTATCCACCTCTTATGTGCTTCCATTTACGTGAGGTAAAGGAAACTTTTGTGTAAATAAATAAATAAATCGCTAGCAAGTATGTTTCCCCACAAACGTAAACAAGAGCGCGGGACCGCGGGCGGAAGTACACTCCCGGCTTCCGCTATGAATTATGGGTAGTGCCGCGAAAACGAAAATAAGGTGGATAGAAGTTAGCAGCCAGTGTGTTACTCTGCAGCCTTATTGCTTGTTTTCGAAGAGTCAGACGAAGACTTTTTAACATGGAGGGTGAACTTGTGGATGTTTCTCAGGGCCTACGCGACGCGTCTGGATTTAAAAATAGAAGTTCGCCACATTAGCACTCTTCAAAATGGCGTCCGCGACGGCCAAAGAAGCCAGGATTTTACAACAAAACACGGTAAAACAATTATTTCTTTGCTGAGAAAAAATATATTTCATAGCTGACGTTATAGCACAAGTTTTTCTGAGCTTGAGAGTTTCACGAAATGGTCAAATCTGCTGGATTTAAAAAAAGTAGTTCACCATTAGGACTCTTCAAAATGGCGTCCGCGACGGCCACAGAAATTAAGAACATAACACGGACAGGGAATCACAAGGAACTCAGGAGACAGAGGCAACAGGAGACAATGCCAGGACAATGATAAACACAGAGATACAGACTTATTTTTGATTTGATTTGATGTTCATTCATTCATTTTAAAAGAACAATACAAAACAGTTTCATCAGATACAAGGATGAATAGACTTTTAGCTGAATGGATGGATGGATAGACAGTTAGCTGGATGGCTGGATGGATGATCTTTAACAAGTTCTAAAATCATTAAAATTTAACCTCAGCTTGTGCCTCTGACCCAACAGAACCTCCTTCAGCAGCAGAACCCTCTGTGGTTCTCTGCAGGACTTCATCAGTCTCTCTCCTGGTTCTGGAGGAGTTCTGACCCACTCTTCTTTCCATTGTTGCTTCAGTTCTTTGAGGTTTCTGCTCAGCTCTCTGAAGGTCCCACCTTCAGGTTCAGGTTCTGGACTCTGACTGGGCCGTTGATTTGATTTGATTTGATGTTTATTCATTCATTTTAAAAGAACAATACAAAACAGTTTCATCAGATACAAGAATACAAGTAGGATAAAATGAAAGGAGCAGAAAGAAGATGAAATCTTATTATATCTGCCCCTTATTTCACAGTTTGTTCAACCAATGATAACCTTCAAACTACATCACAAAATGAATAACTCTACTTAATTTTTCTAACTGTAATACACAAACACACTAAGCTACATCATAAGTACAACATAAGTGTAATACACAAACACACTAAGCTACATCATATATAGTTTTTGAGCAAGTCCTTTTTGACCTTTTTCTTAAATGTATACATTGGGCAGCACGGTGGCACAACTGGTAGAGCTGCTGCCTCTCAGCGAGAAGGTTGCCGGTTCAAATCCCGGTCCGGGGCCTTTCTGGGTGGAGTTTGCATGTTCTCCCCGTGCATGCGTGGGTTTCCTCCGGGTACTCCGGTTTCCTCCCACAGACCAAAAAACATGCTTGTTAAGGCCGAGATACACTTGAGCGTCCTCAGGTACGCCACTCTACGCGCGCATATTGTGCGCATGTGTTTTGCTGCTATACTTCATAAACTATTCAGCTTTAAAAAGCTCGCGTTCTCCTTGTTGTAATGTGAGCAGCTGAGCACGGAGGGGACTCAACTGAGCTCGCTGATTGGTCACTTGCTGACACGCCTACTGAAATGATTGACAGCCAGCTCATGTAGCTCGCTGAAGACCGCGGCGGTGTTCATGCGGTGTTTCTACTATATATGTTGTAAAAAGTTCTCTCAGAAATAAAAATAATAACAGGGAGTGCTTTTCCTGCAGCACACAGCCCACCAGGGATATTTAAAACATTGCGCACCCAGGTAGGACCTGAATTCATTCATTTCATTCATGGAGTGAACGGAGGAAGAAGCGATTACTTGACTTTAGGCAAAAAAACAAAAGAAAAGGCCCGATCAGCGATAAAGAAGGGGAATTTATTTCATTTGTGTAACATACAAAACAGTCCGGCGCCGGGGAAGTTTATGGTCAGACACCGCGTATTGCGCACGCGGACGTAAAAAAAAAGCTTTGCGCGTACATGCCCTGAGGGGCTACGCGGGGCTACGCTTTTGCCTTGACGTACGTACGCTGCGTATAGGCGTACCGTGAGGACGCTCGAGTGTATCTCGGCCTTTAGGCTGATTGGTGACTCTAAATTGACCCTAGGTGTGAGTGTGAGAGTGGATGGTTGTTTGGTGTGAGTGAGACAGGTCCCTCTTGTAAATGAGTCCCCGTGACTCAACGAGGCTAGCCTGTATAAATAAAGGTTGAATGAATGAATGAATGAATTGATTTTGCATTTTTAACATCACTCTCCAGAACATTCCACAATCCAACTCCCTGAATTGAGGTAGACCGTCCCTTTAAGCTGGTTCTGAATTGTGGTTTGATGAATATCTGTCCCTTTAAGATTGTAATAACTTTGTCTAAATTTCTTTGGATATTTAAAGGTAATGTGTTATTATGAGCCCTATACATAACTGATAAAATACTATATTCTACCAATTCCTGGAATTTCAATAAATTTAGCTGAAGAAACAAGGTGTTTGATGGGTGACTGAAATGTTTTCTGGTGATTACTCTTACAGCTCTCTTTTGTAAAATAAAAACAGGCTTTGTAATTGTTTTGCACGCTTTTCCCCAAACCTCAATACAATAGATTAAATGTGGAACAATGATTGTGTTATACAACATATACAGAGCTTTATCAATTAAAAAATCCCTGACTTTATATACAGGTACATGAACACACAGCATGACAATCACAAACACCTGGACAACAAAATGGAGGAGATAAGCAAGACAATTAACAGAGAGACCAGGGAGTGTAGGGATGGGGACCCATCACCTGAGAGCAACATGCTTACAACTGTTATCTTGAAGTTCTAGGGTGTAGAGAGCCACAGAAACGGTTATGGTAGGCCGGATTTGGCCCACGGGCCTTGAGTTTGACACATGCGATCTAGTGGTACTAAAAGTAACAAAAGAAGAAAAAAAAACAGCCAAATATGTCTGCAGTTTAGCTAACAGACTTTGGAATGGGTACATTTTGTCCTTGTCAAACCTGTTGAAGAGAACCAAACTAAATACTCTGAAACTCAAACAACTTACTGTATAACAGTTCATGCACCGCTAGTTGGCAGTGTAGTGCAAATATTGCATAACTTGCTGCTACCAATTGTTGAATTTAATTAGCGGATTAGAATTAGCTTCCCCTAATTTTCATAAGACATTAGTGCTTTTGAAATTGCGGGCCTAAATAAATAAATTAGTGCTTTAGAAATAGCGGAACTAATTTTTGGATTAGCGTTGCCCACCACTGGATGGGACATAACTGCGCATGCGCTACTGATAACGAGAGTCAATGGATAAGCTGCCGGCGCCCACGGAGGACCGGAAGTACGTCACAATCAGAAAACGTTTTTTTGAAACAAACAATATAACTCATCATTACTCATAAAATATTTATCCTACACAACTAAAAACATATATGCATACATTTCGAAATATTTTTATTGTATTATTTCAGAAAAAAAATAATTAAGTCTTCAAATGTTGAAGAGCTGCAGAGGTTCCAGAGGGGCGGCGCCCCTAGCGCCCTCTAGTGGCGGCCGCCCCTG
>JBBPBX010017473.1:13669-29894 GCA_038048925.1 Garcialebias charrua
TATATATATATATAAATAAAGGCCTTAGAAACCCTTCCCACACTCTTGCAATGTTGTCATTTTAACAACATACGTATATGTAGCTTCTAAATTTTGCTCAGCAAAACAGCAGACGCTCGGTTATGCTTGGTTCCAGTCTGACTCGGTTCTGTTTTGACAGACCTACCCTCCTGGTTCTGGTCATCTCACTGACTCTGGGTAGTCCCGGTGGGCTCTGGAGAGCAATTAAGCAATCAATCAATCAACTTTATTTATACCCTTAGGTACATTTGGTTACAGTGAGGTGAATCAGCTTTCTTGCCAAACAGGAAACTTGACATAGACACACAATAAAAAAATAAATATAACATGATTCAAAAATCATGTGTGGATTTGAGTGCCTCTCCACTCTGAAGTCCTCATAGGCCGGCAAGCAGCTCTCGGATTGACTGATGAGTCTGGAAGTTTGGTTCTGGTCGGCCCTGTGCAGCCCTTAAGCACTGAAACGCATTTTTGGAGGAAGTTGGACCATCGAATGCCAGCACAGGACCAGATAGTGGTCCGATTAAGTCCAAATCTGGATGAGAGTAGTCCCAGTGGGCTCTGGAGAGAACACCGGACCTCCGGCCAGTGACTCCCTGCTTGAAAGGCCTTGTAGGCTGGCGGGCAGCACTCAGATTCACAGATGAGTCTGGAGGTCTAGTTCTGGTACGGTCAGTGGGTTCCATGCGGCTCTCTGCATCCGCTGGGTGCTGAAGTCAGTATGAATAAGGACCAAACTTTTTCAGATCTCATCAAAACTTTCCCTCCATTTCAGCAGAAGGCAACTAGGCTTCTGGGAAATGTAGTCCTTATGAGTGACAATACATAGTTCCCATGTGACGTCACATCTGTGGGTTGTCCTTTTTGACCCTCCCACAGGTAGGCTATGCTGCAGTTGGAGCGCGTTCTGATAGATGTCCATTTTTCACGTTGTTTTTTTTGTTAATTTCTAATTAATTGCAATGGTTACTTCGTGTTGTGTCAGTCGGTGTTCCAGTCGGGTAGACGTTTGGGCAACGCGCAGGTTTCAGTTAATCAAAAAAAAAGTAAACGGGAAAGATTTATCTCATCGGAGAAACTGGACAACAGCTCCTCCTGCTCTGAGTCTGGCTTTGGATCTGCTCTGGAAGACGTCGTACTTTTGGCCGGTAAACAAAATATTCTACATAAATCATTTTGTGAAACTATGTCAGAACAATGTTAGAGTACAACTGTCTGTGTGTTAGAGCTGGGTTTTTTTTTTTTCATTATTTAGCAAACCGTCTTGCATGCTGTTAGCTTAGCATCTCGCTAACGCGACAATGGCCTCGGTCCACCAGGACCGGCGGGGGAAACCGTCCCAGTTGGAGAAGGAGGACCGGAGCCAAGTCGTGCGGGCGACGCGTCGGTCCCATGGGATGTGCCCCCGCAACCGCGACGGTTCCACGCCGTCTGACCTGAGCTCGACGGACCCTCGGCTCCAGTGCTAACTCTATGCTAACCTCCAACACGGTAACACTCAAAAGTGCTGGTTCTGGTCCGTGTTCAGCTTGGACTGTTTGTGCTGGCTGTGTGTTATTTTAGTTCAACCTTTTTTTAGCTGGTTAGATATGATTGAGACAGTTTACACATCTTTTTTGGATTTAAAGCTGTGAAGTTCTGCGCTTTGCTCTGGTTGTTCGTGTCTGAGCTCGACGGACCCTCGGCTCCAGTGCTAACTCTATGCTAACCTCCAACACGGTAACACTCAAAAGTGCTGGTTCTGGTCCGTGTTCAGCTTGGACTGTTTGTGCTGGCTGTGTGTTATTTTAGTTCAACCTTTTTTTAGCTGGTTAGATATGATTGAGACAGTTTACACATCTTTTTTGGATTTAAAGCTGTGAAGTTCTGCGCTTTGCTCTGGTTGTTCGCGTCTGCTTGTTCGCCATCTTTGCCTTTCATCTTGCCTTTCTGCCTTTAGATATGGTGCAAAACCGGTATTGCACAATACTGGGGGCGTGTCTGGGAACTATGTATACAGTATAGGGTTATTGAGAGAAAACTACAAAATGGCAGTGCCTGTCAGAAGTATTTTATTTTTCGTTCACTTTTTACTGTACAGTATCCCATACTGTCCCAATCACATGAGTAATATTAAAGTTGATAATCACGTGTCCTGTACAATTATTTTTTTTTTCTCGTATACAACCGTACATTGAAAAACCACAAAAGAACGAGTCCGCAAAAGTCCAACTGTGAAAGATACTAGTTTTATTCTAATGAATCTTAACAACCAATCTGGATTTAGACAAGTCTTAATTTGGGTCTAGATCCAAAACCACATCTGCCATTTGGGACCTGTACCACTGTGGCTGAGAAAAAACACAATGTTGATATGAAGCTTGACTACAAATACAATAGCATGCTGTAACAAAAACAACTGTTATTCAGTAAACCATAATTTTCTGTCATATCCTGTTAAAAAGGTGCAAAGATGGTGGTTCCTTGTGCCATCAGTGATATAACAACTATCATGCATGCCAGGAAACTGCAGCATTGCATTTGAGATATGCACAGTACTATTATAAAAATCAAACAGAGTATAGTTATTCATTGAACCTTTATTTATAATATTAAAGGTCTGCACACATTAAATCTAATCTAACATCACCATTGAAAATCTACAAGAAAGAATGCTTTCATTTCTTTTCAGCATGCTCATTTGCCTACACATACACAGAGGCATAAAGATAAAGGAGCAGCTGCTTCTCCCATGTGATGCCTGCTGTGTTTTGTCAGCAGGTTTAACTGAAAGTGTAACTGTAACTGTAATTACTGTTGATCAAGAGCAGCCTGACAATGAAAACACATAACGGCCGTGCAGACAGCTGCTTTTTTCCCAACATCTGTTCACATTGGCACACCTGGCCAATGGTAACTTCTTATATCTTAGAAAATCACTGACCACACAAAGTGGTCCTAAAAGTTTTGAAAGCAGTTTTTTTTCTCTCTTTAGGTTTATACAAAGTATTTTATGATCAAACACCTCCCTCTTGGTATGCTTTTTCAGTGCCAAGTGTGCAGCTATGTTGACCCGGATCCAACCATCATGAGAAAGCACCTCGTTCTGTGCTGCTCTGCATATGTCACGCTGCGCTCACAAGGTGGAAACACCATTTTTGTACCAGGAAGTGCGGACAAGTACAAACTCATCCTGACAGCTTAGCAGCAACGGTGGACGCCTAACTGCCATTGTTACGAAAGTCTGAGCAAAGTTCGTTTCGTGTTTCATGACAAGACAAGCTCGCACTCTTCCAGCGAAACTAGCTGTGATCTCTGTGTACTGTACCTGCAGGACAGGAGATGTCTTTGACAACAATTTGTCAGGTTTTGGCTTGATTTTTGCCATTTTCTTTCCTTTTTTCTTTTTTTTTTTGTCTTCAAGGGGAACGCCTGTTGGGATTTAAAAAAGCATCCCACCGTTTATCTTACAACAAGACACGGCAATCAGCCCTCCAGCCAATCAGTCTTTCACTTCTTTCTTCGCCTTTGTTCTTGCTCCCCACTTTTCTTCTTTTCAGGACCTCCTCCTCCTCTCCACCTCTGCTTTTGAACTCCCCCCATCTCCCCCCCTTTTCTCTTTCTCTCTCTTTCATTTCATTTATATCTGAATGCAACTCTTTTCTATAAGTTCCCCCCCCCCTCCTTTTTTTATCCTTTCTTTCTGTCCCCCAACTCCCCCAGCCATTTCTTTTCCACCCCTCTCTTGTTCGATCCCTGACTCAACTTTCACATTCCTGGAGCATTCCTGTAGGATTAGCCTTTAGCATTCTTAGGCTTTGCAAAGGCCACAGCCCCCCCACTGTGGCGGTGGCAGGCGGTAACGAACGACAGAGAAAAGTGTGTGTTTTCTATGAGTGCGTGTGTGTGTTCTCACTTTCTTTCATCTCCACACTTTTCTGTCTCTGCTGCCCCATTTCCATCTTGCTCAGCTTCCATCACAGTCAGCAACCAGTCCTCACCCCTAATGTCCCGAGAGTTACTGTGTGAACATCAGCCAGCAGATGCACCAACGACGCACAGACACTTGTTTAGAAAACTGCAACGTTCAAAATTGATTTTCATATAACACTAACTTTTCGTATGTACCGTACTTTTCGGGGTAAAAGTCGCTTCTGTGTATAAGCCGTTTGTCCAATTATTGGGAATAATTTGAAAAAATCCATAAATACGCCGCTTCGCCCTATAAGACGCATCTATTATGCGTCACCGCTACGCGACGCGTCAGCCCCTCATTTGCCCTGCTGAAAATGGCGGCCACAGAAGTGAGCCAGCACGGAAAGACTTTACAAGATTAACACGGTAAAAACAATTATTTCTTTGCTGATAAAAAATATATTTCTTAGCTGACATTATAGCACAAGGATTCCTGAGCTTAACCGTTCACTCTGTAAAGCCCGAGATACACTGAAGCAGACTCCGTATACGCGCGTATACGGAGCCGCTGCTACACTCGGCTTTCGTTCTCGCGTAGATTCTCGTGTTTTCGCTCCAAATTCTAACGTCATTTCCTCCGTACCGTCACTTCCGATCGTCACTTCCGCTAGTTTTTCGCTCCAAACGCTCGCGTTCTCCTTGTTGTAATATGAGCAGCTGAGCACGGAGTGCTTTTCCTGCAGCCCACAGCCCACCACAGCCCACCAGGGAATATATAAAACATCGCGCACCCAGGTAGGACCTGAATTCATTCATTTCATTCATCGAGTGAACGGAGGAAGAAGCGGTTACTTGACTTTAGGCAAAAAAACAAAAGAAAAGGCCCGATCAGCGATAAAAAAGAGGAATTTATTTCATTTGTGTAACATACAAAACAGTCCGGCGCCGGGGAAGTTTAGATCAGACACCGCGCATCGCGTATGCGAATCGCGTATGCGTAGTAAAAAAATACTTTTGCGCGTACTTGCCCTGAGGGGCTACGCGGGGCTACGCTGCGTACGGGGCGTACGTAAGCTGCGTATTGGCGTATCGTGAGGACGCTCGAGTGTATCTCGCCCTTAAGCCTAAAAAATATCCGTCGAGTGGTTTATGACTATTAATAACAAATAAAACCGAAGCTAACGAGACAATTCCGTCTCTAAAAACACGAATAAAAAAATCGAATTTTATCTCAAATGTCTTATAACAGTTTGTACATTAAACCCCATATAATTACACTCTGTAAGCAGAAAAAATATCCGCCGAGTGGTTTATGAGCTAAATAGTAGGTACAGTACAGTATCTGTTAACGGTAGCTAACCGCTAATAAAAGATTGTGTTTTTTTATCTCAAACATCTCATAAAGCTAGTCAGTTGTAAATGACCACCAAATAATCACGCTCTGTAAGTTTCAAGAAAATCTGCGGTGTGGTTTATGAGTTATCTTGCTAAAAAACACAGCTAACAACACAGCTAACAGTAGTTACCTCCAGAGTAGGAAGCCGGGCAGCGACAGAGTCAATCCGAGCAGAGGAGGATTTTTTCGGACACATGAGCTAGAAATGGTCGGTGTACTCTCTGGAAGTGTCCCCCTAGCGGACAAAAGTGGTACTGCACAATTTTTTTGCCAAAATGAAAAACTGCGATATCAGAGCCAAAAATGGGTCTAAAAATATGGGGGGAAAAATCCATAAATATGACGCTTCGGCGTATAAGCCGCAGGACATGCAAATTAGTAAAAAAAACAGCGACTTATATGCCAAAAAGTATGGTATTCTTCTCTTCATATCTAAAATCATAGGAACACATTTGGCAATTTTTTTTAAGTGTGTCAGTAAACTATCACGTTAAAATTTCAGAACATCTTTAAAAAAAAAAATTTTTTATCTTTCCATTGCACAAAAGTACAGACATTCCAAAAAAATGGTATCATGACTAAGAAAAATCCACAAAAGAGGAAAAATTGCGTTCTGCATCCCTGGTGACCAGTAAGCTGAATACCACCCGCTTCGAACGTTATCAACCATTAAATGTCCGTTATTAGTTATAAATCGTCGTTATTAGTTATTATCATCCCCATATGTAGCGGTCAGACTGCCCCTCCTGTACCTCCTATTAGGTTTAAAGGTACGTTGTTAGCCTTGGTAGCGATGATTATAGGCTCCGTTTTTAGCTTTGTTAGCGCTCATAATAGCTTCACGCGGTTAGGTTTACAGTAATGGGTCTGGCGTAGGTTGAGGGTCTTGGTTAGGTTTAGGCACAGTTTAGGGTTGGTCCTCTGGGTCAGGTGTAAGGTTAGGAAAAGGGTTATATAAGCTGAAAAAAAAAGACACTTCCTGTTTTACCCCGACGAGACGCTGCCTATTATCAGCGATAATAACGTACCTTTAAACCTACTAGGAGGTAGGTGGGACAGTTTCCCCATACATATGGGGATGATAACAACTAATAACAACCATTTAGTGGACTGATTATCCGAAGCCGCTGCTGAATACATGGGTGTGATGAACAGAACCACCTGCAAAATGCTGGAAAAACTAAAGAGCAGGAAGAAGATCAGCACCCCCAACCCTATCAACATCAAGGGTACTAAGGTGGACACTGTGGACTGCTACATGTACTGGGGGTCCACCTAGACTGGACAGCTAACACCAACACCTACAAGAAAGGACAGACTCGTCTTTTTCGTCTGAGACTCAGGTCCTTTAACGTCCGCAGGACCATGCTGCAGATGTTTTACCACTCGGTGGTCTCTAGCGTCTTCTTCTAGGCCAGGTGTGTCGATCTCACTTACGTAAAGGGGACAAAATTACTGTATTTTCCAGAGTATAAGTCGAATCAGTCAAAAAAAAAAAAACACCATGGAGAAAAAAACAAAACCTATATACAGTAAGTCGCTTGGGTGTACTGTATAAGTCACATTTATTATGCGTCACCACTGTTATTTACGTAAAGGTCAAAACAGCTTCATTTCACCTGGGTGGCCATCCGGCCATCCATCCATCCATCCATCCATTGTGGCCGGAGCCACTAGCTCTCCAGTGTTCCTCTACCTGCACCAGCTGAGTGAAGCAAGCGTGCAAAGGGAGGACTTGAAGATTATTAAAAACAATTATTTGTTTACTCGACATTATAGGAAAGTAGTGTGTCTCAGTTGAACTTTTCCTTAATAAATGCATTTTAATGGTGTTTGATTTTGCCTGAGCGGCATGGCACCATCCATCCATCCATCGTGGCCAGAGCTGCGAGCTCTCCAGCGTTCCTCCACCTACACCACCTTAGTGAAGCGAGGGCGCATGGAAGGACTCGCTGTTGTAGTTCTTTGAAATTTAAAGGAGACCAAATATTGGTTTTATAAATTTTTATGGTATGTCTGTGGGCTATCCAGACCATGTTCATTCAATTTAATGCACAAAATAATTCTTAGATAATAAAATATCCCCTTTCTAGTTGTGCCTTTTCTCACTTCCGATCTGAACAGGCTGTTTATGATAAGGCCACGCCCTTCAAAAATCTGTTGACATTAACTCCGCCCTCCAAAGGGGACCCTGAGGCAGACCCAGAGGCAGACGCCATTTTGGGCAGGGCAAATGAGGCGCTGACGCGTCGCGTAGGCCGCTGAGAAACATCCATAAGTTCACCCTCCATGTTAAAAACTCTTCGTTTGACTCTTCGAAAACAAGCAATAAGGCTGCAGAGTAACACACTGGCTGCTAACTGCTATACACGCTCTCTCTAGCGGGGACCGCTTTTTTCACGGACCACATCCGGCGCGGACCGGATATGGTCCGCGAGCAGTCGTCCGGTTGATTTAAGAGCCCGTAAATAAGTTTTTTCGTTGATAGATAATTAGTTATTAGCGGTACTGCATTTTAACAACAACGAAACATCGAACTCTAGTAGCCATTGTGCTGACATGAACTCAGGAAAAACAACCGTGACGTCTTTTATACTGAAGTGGGTGGAGCATCACCAGGGGTTGCTAGGTGAGGGGCTGGACTCAGGTTGGGGTGGGTTGAAAACGAGACATTTATATCACTGAAAAATAAATATACTTAGAGTAAATATACCACTGGGTGCATTTTTTTGGCCCTAGGACTGTTTTTTAAAGAAGTACATAACCAAAGTTGAGTAAAAAAAACATTAAAAAGTGAATTTTGGATCTGTGGTCCCTTTTAAAGCGTCAGTCAAAAATTACGTTAGGAATATGGAATTTTAAAATGCATATAAGTCGCTTCGGCGTATAAGTTGCAGGACTGACAAATCTATGCAAAAAACCTGCAACTTATACGCCGGAAAATAGGGTAAAACCTTTTTCAAACTAAGGGCCAATTTCAGAATCTACATTTACTCAAGTTAGATACCCAACATCTTTTCTTGGTTGCAGGTTCCTCAACGAGATTTAGATTGGTCTCATTTAATGTTCTTTTGTGCTTTCAACATCATTACAGTATCAAAGATTACTGAAAATTTTCAAGTGAAAAAGGTATTTTACATTAAACATATCAACTCGGGTGCAAGATAAAATGTCAACGAGGGCCACATTTGGTCCCTGGGCCTTGAGTTTGACAAAAATGTGTTCTACGCTGTGGCGTGTTGGGGCAGCAAGGTGAAGAAAGCTGATGCTAACAGATTTGATAAGCTCCTCAAGAGAGCTGGCTCAGCTCTGGGAGTGGACCTGTAGTCTCTGACAATTCAGTTTTCAGTTCAGTTTATTTATACAGCGCCAAATCACAACAAAGTTGGCACGGTGGTGTACAGGAGCATTCACAAACACTGTAGTAAAGTTCTCTATCTAAGGAATCTCTATCTATCTGACAGAGGTGTCTGAGCAGAGGATGCTGAGGATACTGCTCCAGATCCTGAACAACACTTCACACCCCCTGCATGCCACACTGGACTCTTACCACACAGCACCTTCAGTTGTAGACTGAGACCACCGAGGTGCTCCACAGAACGCCACAGGAAGTCCTTCCTCCCTGTGGCTGTCAAACTTTTTAACTCCTCCCCTTTTTACAAATAGTATAATAAACTTAATCCTAAACTACAATAAACTCTTTAATGTCTGTCTGCACCTGACCTTACACCTTGGTATTTTTATATTCTCTGTTTTTATATCTTGTGTGATTCATTGTGCATGTTCCTTTGTGTGGAAACACTGTCACAACAATTTTTTGCAGGATCAATAAAGTTATATCTTATCTTACATTTGAAAATAAGAGAAATGAAAATATTGTGTCAATGGGGCATTCAATTTAGGGGCAGCACGGTGACGCAGTATGTTGAGCTGCCGCCTCTCAGTGAGAAAGTTGCCAGATCAAATCCCTGCTGGGCAGCCATTCTGGGTGGAGTTGTCATGTTCTCTCCGTGCATGTGTGGGATTTCTGCTGGTACTCTGATTTCCCCTTGCAGACCAAAAATATGCATGTTAGGCTGATTGGTGACTCTAAATTGTTCCTAGGTGTGAGTCAGGTCTCTCTTGTAAATTAGTCCTCGTGACTCAATGTGAGAAACCTGTATAAATAAAGGTTGAATGAATGAATGAATGAATGAATGAATGAATGAATGAATGAATGAATGAATGAGAGTGCAAATGGATGTTTGTCTCGTTTGTCTCTATGATGGACTTGCGACCTGTCCGGGGTGTTCCCCCGCCTCTCACACAGTGATTGCTGAATATGGGCACCAGTGACCTCCGTGACCCAAAAAGGAAGACGTCTGTAAAGATAATGGATGGTGCATTCGATTTGTAGTAAGTTTTTTTCAAGGAGTTTAAGTAGCTGGGTGTCTTCACCATTGTTGATAGGATGGAACAGGAGATGGATCGACGGACTCATGGGGTACTGTCCGGATGACGAGAGCATTGCTTCGGTTGGTCGTGGTGAAAAAAAGAGTGGAGTCAAAAGGCAAAGCTCTCGATTTACTGGTCTGTCTATGTTCCAGCCCTCACATATGGTCATGAGGTTTAGATCAAGAAGAACAAGATCCCAGATACAAGCAGTCAAAATGAGCTTCCCTCATAATGTGGCTGGGCTCAGCCTAAAGGCTCCCACATACATACATACATACATACATAGTACAGTACAGTACTGTGTGTACTCCATGAGCCGCACGGACTCAGTGTGAGATGGTTCAGACTTCATCCTCAAGCGTATACCATGATGGACTGCAGCCCACCTCTGCAGGCAAGGGGCATTTACCTTTGTGACAAATTGAGGTCGCCAATTGGTCATTTGCAGACACACCTACTGAATTGATTGACAGGTTGCAAAAAAACAAACAAACAATAAAACAAAAGAAGAAGCTATTAAAATGTAAAACGTAAAAATTGATCTTTGCACGGATATGGCCAGTGGATGTCCGCTTCGAGTCCACGGACCTCCGCGGAGTGAAATACACTCGAGTACGTGATGGCCTTAAGAGTGAAGAACTCAGTTATCTGAGGGGAGCTCGGAGGAGAGCCGCTGCTCCTTCGAATCAGAATGAGTCAGTTTAGGCGGCACCTGATTAGGATGTCTCCAGATACCTTTCTATAAAAGTTTTCCAGGCATGTAGTAAGAGACCATGGAGCAGATCCAGAAATTGCTGAAGGGATCGTATATCCCTCTCTGGCCTGGGAACCTCCCACATAGAGCTGTAGAGTGTTGCTGCAGAGAGCAATACAATATCTGGGTTTATATCCTGGAACTGTTGCCTCTGCAACCCAACTACCCGTACAGATGCAGATAAGCAGTGGAAGACGGAGATCTGCCTGCATGTTGTATGTAACAGGTCTGTATTGTAAAAGAGTCTTTGAGGCTCCATGGGAAATAACCTGTATAAATAAAATAATAATAATTATTATAATAATACACTGGTCAAATTTTGGCAAATTGCACCTGTACTTTAGGGTTTTGGAAGTACAGTACAGGCAAACAATAAAATGGATACATACTGTACTTGTATGACATAAAGATATAAGATCAAATATATTTTATTGTCCCAAAGGAAATTTTGTTTTAGGTCCTAAGCTGCTGCATAACACAATTTATTAATGACAAAAACATAATACAAGATAAAAAGAAACAATTTAAAATATAAAAAACACTTTTAATTAATAACCCATGTTGCCAAACTAAAGCACTGCACATATGATCTCATTGTTCAATAATTTGTGTTTGCATATTTTTACCCAATTTCACCACTTTTCCACTGTTCCTGTATCTAAAGACACACGCCTCATAAAACATAGAATGAATATCTGAGAAATGTATTGATGTCGTAATTCTGTAATAAGGTTTTTTTTTTAATTAAAATGTTTTGTTTTACATTGAAAATACTTTTAGGTTCATGTTTTATTGTTCAATTTCCACAAGACCCTTGAA
Organism: Garcialebias charrua; assembly: GCA_038048925.1. Classification (NCBI taxonomy): domain Eukaryota; kingdom Metazoa; phylum Chordata; class Actinopteri; order Cyprinodontiformes; family Rivulidae; genus Garcialebias; species Garcialebias charrua. The sequence continues at coordinate 24,988 of JBBPBX010017473.1, forward strand.
AGTATTTTATTTTGTAACATCATCAAAATAAGAAGACAAGCCGTTTCATCACTAAGGGTCGACGACATCGCAGGTAGGATTTTATTTTGACCAGTTATGATAATTTTTAAACTGACCTGCAGGCGGATTTAGAAAAGAGATATGGGAACAGAACTAAAATCATTTAAGTTGACTATAAATATTGTACTGTATACAACAATGAAATATTGAATAGATGGCTGTAATAAAAACACACTCTCAGTTCATCAATTTCTCCTTGTATCCTGCTTCTCTAATTTTTGAGTCCAAGCCTTCAAGCTGAAAGCGGCGCACTGTGAGGTAATCGTGGCCTCTTCACTGTTTGTCTTTGTCTTTCTATAAGGGAGCTTTGTGTTGAGTCAGTGTTACAAGCCAAACTGGTAGCACTGGACTACCACATGTGGAAACACTCACTTCACCTCCCAGGATAAAATACTTGGCAAGGGCAGACAGGAGGAGGGGAGGGTGGGCGGTGGAGAGTGGGAGAGAATGGAGCGTGTGTTGGTGAGGCGGTGAGCGAACACCGTTGAGTATCGGCTTCCTTCAGCCAAAATAAAGATGTGATCAGAGCCAGAGATGCACCTCAAAAACCTCTCAGCTGTTTCCACCTTTTCTTCTGCCAAATGGACTATTTTCCCCCTGAACCTCCCCCTCTTCCCTTTCTTTTTTTCTCCCCCTTTTCCTTGGGCTCACTGTTTCTTTCAGGTGCCAAGAATAAACATGTACACACGATTTAACTCTAAATATGTTCACAGGGCGGCCGTGGTGTAGTGGTAATGGCAGTCGACCCCTGATCGGAAGGTTGGAGGTTCGAATCCCGCATCCGCCCACCATGTGTCGTTGTGTCCCTGGGCAAGACACTTAACCCCGAGTTGCTCCCGGTAGGTCTGGATGGCGCCTTGCAAGGCAGGCTACCACTACCGGTGTCTCAATGAATGGGTGGATGGCTGGTATTGTAAAAGCGCTTTGGGGCTCCTCACAGGGGGCTGGAAAGCGCTATATAAATAAGCTCCATTTACCATTCCTGTGTTTTCAGAGTGCATTGTTCGTCTCAAGTCCTTACCACCGTACCGTATTTTCCGAACTATAAATCACACCTTTTTGCCTAATTTGCATGCCCTGCGACTTATAGAGAGGTGAGACTTTATGGATTTTTTCCCATATTTTTAGACCAATTTTTGTTTCAGATATGACCGTTTTTCCATTTTGGCAAAAATGGTGCAGTACCACTTTCGTCCGCTAGGGGTGCAGTACCAACTTTGTCCGCTAGGGTACACCAACCGTTCCCACCTCATGTGTCCGACGAGAGCCTCCTCTGGACGGACTCGGTCTGTCGCTGCCCGGCCTCCTGCTCTGGAGGTATGAACTAGCAACTTCGCTGTTATGGTACGTCCAGACCGAACAGCGTTTCAACTTCCAAAAAGCTCGTCACGCACGCAAGTGGACGCACTTGGTGTCCAGACCAGAACGTCAGAACGCGAAACTGCTGCGGCGTGTGTGGGAGGAGCTTACCGGTATACCGAGTCCTCACTGCACTCCGCCAGGCGAGGAGCTTTTTATTTCTGTCTCTGTAGAGCAGACTTGACTGGTCGTGAAGGACTTGTCGCGAACACACAGCTACAATGAGTTTCTCTTCCATAGTCCATGACTCCGCGGGTTTTTTCTGTGTCCCACAAACAATACGTCACATAGTTGCGCAATCGTTTCCGCGTCACATAGGGACTCTCCCCCTCTCCCCCTGACCCCCTCTCTTCTCCCCCGACTCTCCCTGATCAACCAATCAGGGAGAGTTGAACGGCGTTTGAATGTTTGAACCGCAAAATCTTCAGCTAAATCAACGTGTGCTTTGGAGGCTGATGCGTGCACGCGTTCACGTGCACGGAAAAACGCTTTCCATCACGCTCAACACGCACGTGACGTGACGCCCGACGCCAAGACGCGGCTGGAAGCGCGTCCCCCATTGACTTTGCATGTAAGCTGGACGCTCCTGCCGTTGAAACGCTGTTAGGTGTGAATGCACCATTAGCTCAGTGTTTGTTAGCAAAATAGGTCAAGAACCACAGGACAGATTTTTATAAAACTTACAGAACGTAATCACTAGATGGATATTTACAACTGATTAGCTTTATGAGATGTTTGAGATAAAATTCAATGTTTTATACGTAAATGTGTCGCGGTTAGCTTAGTTAATTTTTCCTTGTACGTTTGAGCAAATAGCTCATAAACCACACAGCAGATTTTTTTTCAAACTTACAGAAAGTAATCACTAGATGTACATTTACAAACTGTTAGCTGTTGGAGTTATTTGAGATAAAATTTGATGTTTTATAGACGTAAATGTGTCGCGGTTAGCTTAGTTGTTTTTCCTTGTACTTTTTCAAAGCGAAAAAATTTAAATCCAGCAGATTTGACCATTACGTGAATTTATTAAGGAACAGTTAAGCTAAGACACATGTTTGCTATAATTTTCAGCAGACAAATAATTGTTTTTACCGTGTTAATCTTGTGAAAAGTCCTTCCGTGCATGCTTCGGTGGTCGTCATTTTCAGAAGGGTAACTGACGCGCTGACGCGTCGCGTAGCGGTGACGCATAATAGATATGACTTACATAAAGGTGCAACCTGTTTATGGATTTTTCCAATTTATTGACAATAACTGGACAAAGCGACTTATATAAAGGTGCAACCTATAGTCCAGAAAATACTGTAACTCAGCTGTTTCTGTGAAGCTCAAGCATTTGTTTCTTTTTCTTTCCCTTCTGCCAATTTATCTCCCAAATCAGACTGTGTATCTAAATCCCCTTCCTTGGCTCACGTTACGGCTCTTTCTGTAAATGCACAGCACAGTATTTTGTTCCTCCACATCAAGCTTATAGCTTTCTGTCAGGCTACGCCGCTGAGGGCGCCCCAAAGGGAGACAGCTCCCTCACGTCTAAGCATCTGTCCATCCCATTACCGTACTAGCGACTGCTGAACCTGAGGTCCCTTTTACTCATGTTGACAGCAGCATTGGCGAAAACGGGAATGATATCCAAAGGAATGATGTTTCCCCAGCGTCTGTTCAAAGCTCCATGTGAGCCAGCTGGCTGGGAGACACAAGGAGTCGCCGGGTGGTGTTCCGCTGGGCATCCAGTCATGTCCCGGATGTTTTATAAGTATAGGCATGTTAAGAGCTTGCATGGGGATCAGTGTGAGAATGAGAGTGAATCCCCTCTACGCAGGGCATCAATCGGTTGGCTTGTTTGGTTGGAATGTGACTCAGGAAACCCATAATGGGGTTTGCTGTGTGTGCTGTCACGACGACTGTTGTCATCCACAGGAAACGGATATGACTTAAATGTGGTAGGAGCAGTGATGATGATGATGATGAGGCTTAGAATGTAAACGCAAGGACTTTTCAATTTAAAGGCCTAACATTCCTTGAAGGGACTTGCTGCCTTTCATTCCACAGTTTTAAACTAAGATCATCTTGTGTTGAAAAATGGTGTTCAGATGTTCTGAATGACTTCCACATCAGTTTTTAGCTTACTGTAATATATGTAAAATCCACTCAGTCACAGTCAGTAGCAGATCTAGTTTTTTTTTTTACTTAGAGTAAGAGAGCAAAATTTATTTTTGATAAATAAAATGTAGCTTCATTCTGAAGGAGCCAAGATGGTCTAGTGGCAGGGCTTTTGACTACGGATCCGAAGGTCGCGGGTTCGCGCCCCGGCCACTACCCAGCTTGGGGTGTCTATGAGTGCACACCTATTTCTCCAGCTCCCCGAGCGCTTTCGGGCTGCTCACTGCACCACCTGGTAGGTGGTTGGGTTAAATGCAGAGACGAATTTCGTCTGTATATGGGAACATACGCAGATGACAGGAATAGACATTATTATTATTATTATTATATAATGCAATTGATAAATTTTAACTGTAGAGCACCAATAGTTTTACAGTAGCAACTTTTGCCTCTTTTCCATTAGTTCCATTAGTAACATTAGTTCCATTAGCACCATTAGTTCCATTAGTACCATTAGTACCGGTACAGCACGGTTTGACTCGGCACGGCACGGTTGTGTTTCCATTATACTTTCAGTAACGGTTTTAGTGGGCAGGTTCAGAGTTCAGAAATTGACGTCACATGCCTCACCAGCTTGTAGCGGTAATGCAGACCCTGAAACAGGTTTCAGTACAGGGTGAGAATTTATTCATTTGTTTATTTTTACATTCATTCAACCTTTATTTAGACAAATAAATCACATTTTGAATTAAATTTCGAAGTTTCTGATAAATTTAAAGGAATACAGATTATTAAAACAATGTGAAATTAAACAATACATCCTGCTAATGAACGTTTACTGAAATTTGTTCACCATTAAATCTCTGACGACCCAAATTCTACAAAACATCTATATTTAAAATGTCATATTTTTTCTTCATCATTTGATGAATTTGCACTCATTGTGTCTACTTTTATTGTTTAATTTAGATATGTGGTTTTGTTTCTTGTATACAGATTATTTTATTTTAGTGGTAGTAGTATTAGTAGTTGCAGTAGTAGTAGTACTACTAGTAGTAGTACTAGTAGTAGTAGTAGTAGTATAAATTGTATTTTTAAGTGACATTGAGTTATGAAAAGCTGTTCTGCTCTGTAAGAAGACTCAACAGGAACTCCAGGGAGGTGCTGAATTTGGACAAACAAGAGAGAAAGACAATCTGTGGATCGATGAAACCACATCAATCATGGCAGCTCTGGTTGCTAAACCATTCATTCAACCTTTATTTACGGTAGTCAGGTAAATCTCATTGAGCCTCGTGGACTAAAGAGCGACCTGCTACAAACTAAAGAATGATGAACAGCAATGGTAGAATTTCCTTAAACAATAAACAATAGAAAACATAAGAGAG
>JBBPBX010017474.1:0-21394 GCA_038048925.1 Garcialebias charrua
CAGAAAATTAGAATATTGTGACAAAGTTTCATGTTGGACACTCATGCACACTGCACAGACAAATCCTAGACATTCATTCAACCTTTAGTTTAGGGATGGGGCCAATCTGATCCAGTATTGGTATCGGGTTCCGACATCAGCATAATTTACGTATCAGAATTTTTTTGATGCAACCTGCAGAGATTTCCGATCTATGATACATGTCTTTGTCTGCTAAAACGTCTCCACGTGATTCCCTGCCAGCTGCTCTGCACGTTGGCTTCAAACTATGGAATGGACTTCCTGAACGGAGGCGGGTCTCATGAACCCAGAGTAATAAGACCCGCCTCACATTCAGGAAATCCATTTCATAGTTTGCAGCCAGCTTAAACGTGAGCATTGAAGATTGAGCAGCACTGTGGCTAACGGCTAACCAACTTTTCATCTCAACATGTCCTCTGTGTGGAAATATTTTATACTAGAAACACCACAAAGCAAGACAGCAGTGTGCCATGTCTGCAGAGCTGCTGTGCCGAGAGGAGGAAGCTCCTTCACGACCTATAATACAACAAACTAGTGCTGGGCGATATGACGATATATATCGTGGGGACGATAGAAACGTGTCTTATCGTGCTACTTTCCTTTTATCGTCTCTATCGTGATAAATAAGAATAAAAAAATTACTGTCGCAAAGAAGCTTCATATTGTGGTTTTGCGAGATGACGGCGCTGCTTTATGTTTGACGCACGCGCGGGTTTGCGACACATGCTTTACGTGGTTAAACTCGAGAGCAGTGGAGACGCAGGGGCATGAAGCCGGTGTCACAACAAGGAGAAACAGCTGCGCAGGCTCGAGGAAGAACTTTTACCAAAAAGAGGGGGAAGCTCACCTTGTTAGCTTCCATTATTTCGCTCGCTGAAACTCAGAGACAAAATGGGTCCAGAGGACACGAACCCAGAGTCCAACCGAGTCCGAACTCGGGTCCAGTTAACCAATACAAAACAGACCAGAGACACAACAGAACCGGAATCAAACGCAACATTTTCTCTTTTCTGTTTCTTGCCTTGTTTACTCCAGATTCCAGAGCGGATTTCTTCTTCGTGGGTTTTATTAGCAGCCGTTGTTTTACCGCCACCTGCAGGAAAATTTTGGACCAAAGTAGAAACTTCTTTCTACTTTGGTCCAAATTTCCTTGTTCTTTTTGTTCACATTCTTATAATTGTAACTGTATCTGTAGTAAAATAAAAAAAAAACTTTGGTCCAAATTTTTCCTGTACACACACACACACACACATTGTGTTGTATATATCGTGATATATATCGTTATCGTGATATAAAAAAGTCCATATCGTGATATATGATTTTTTTCCATATCGCCCAGCACTACAACAAACTTAATCAAGCTTTTGAAAAAGCAGCATATTACAGAGCACAAGGATTCTTTAGCAAGGCGGGAGAAAGACAAAAGCAGCAGGCAGAAATCACTTCTGGAGTCATTCCAGCAGCAAGGTAAACTTCTGGACAATGTGAAAGCCAAAGGGATTACAGAGAAGTTGCTAAACTTCGTTGTTGATTGATGACTAACCGCTATCAGTTGTAGAAAACAAAGGAGTGAATACTTGCAGCCAAGGTATAGTTTACCCTCAACCGAGGGTCAACCAAGTTAGCTGTGAAGTTAAAAGGAGTTCCATCCCTGAGCTTCACTACAGATATTTGGACTTCAGATGTCTGCTCAATGTCATTGATAAGCCTCACTGTGCGCTGGCTTGACTCGGACAAACATAGCCTCTGTAGTGTGGTGCTTCAGGTTTGAAAAAAAAATGCAGAGGCTCACACAATCGAGCTACAATATCAGCGTCTATTACAGAAATGTTAAGTCAGTGGGAGATCCCTCTGGAAAATGTGCATGTCATTCTACGAGACGATGCAATAACATGAAGGTTGCAATGGAGTTCCTAGCCCGGGCTGTTTTGTTCAAACTCTGCAGCTCGTTGTACACGGGGGAGTAATGTCACAACGCAGCATTAGTGATGCATTAGCGAACAGTAGGAAGATTGTAACACACTTCAAGCATTCACAACTCACACAGTCTCACATGGAAGATCTGCAGCAAGAAATGTAAGGCGCAGGAACCATGACCACCCCAACCCATCTTGTTCAAGATGTAACGAGATGGAATAGCTTCTACTATATGATCAAGAGCCTTCTGAAAGAAAAGCAACCTCTGTGTGCATATGCTGTCGATCACAACTTGTCGGCAACACTGTCAACCAACCAGTGGGACTTGCTGGAAAAAACCTGGGACTGTGCTGGAACCCTTTGAGGAGTTAACCAGAAAAATCAGCTCAGCAACCTCTTCTGCAGCCGATGTAATCCCAGCCGTCACCATTTTAAAACGCCTGCTCACTGAGGAGAACAGTACGGACAGCGCTACAGGGAGCCAGTGTAGGGATTTTAGAACTGGGGTGATGTGCTCTAGCTTCCTGGTTTTAGTGAGAACTCAAGCAGTGTTCTGGATCAGTTGCAGCTGTCTGATTGATTTTTTTAGGCAGAACTGTGCAGACACTGTTACAGTAATCAGTGCAACTAAAGATAAACGCGTGGACAAGTTTCTCAGATTCAGAGTCAGAGATTCTTTATTGTCATTCGCACCACATGTGGTACACATGGTGGAATAAAATTATATACACAGGGTCCCAGTTCCATCCAACAATAAAATGTAAAAGAAAAACAACAATAAGATCTAAGATATGAACTAAGAAAAACATCAACTAAAAATACACTAAGCACTAGTAGCATAAAAACATTATGTCGAACATCTAAAAAAGTTAAGTCTGGTCCTCTGGACATTTAAAAAACAAAATAAAACAAAAAAAATTTGTAGAAACGTTTCATCTTTCCTCCGATAGACTTCCTCAGAGGTGCTGTATTCAGCTCAGTCTTATAAATAGCACCCTCTCACAGTGGATCAACCAGTTTGCTGATGACAGCCGAAACCAGCTGCTCACATGATCAAAGAGGACCATCAGCCTAACGATGGATCTTTAGCACCCTGTTGGTTGCTTGCTATACATAGTTCCCACACACATGACCGACATTGCGCAATACCGGGTTTTCTGCCACTTCCGGTTCCGGCGAGCTGATGGACGTTGCTCTCTCTGGCTTCTCGGTAGTCTTTTTAATCATCAAACTGACCCGTTTTTCGAACAGGACTAAAGTTGGCCCACCTTCCAACTGAATTTGGTGTTCAGTGACTCAGAGAGCCGGACGGGACCGTCCAAAAAATTATTTTGGCCCAGGACCGGCCACTTCCACCCCACCGGTCAGTCTGAGCGTATCATGCCGGCCAGGTGACCCCTCGAGCTGGGGAGCCGTCCCTTGAAGCCCTGGTGGGTTTTTTCCACTCTCTCTGGACCCCAACTGAATTTCCCATCTGGACCTGTGGTTCTACCTTGTTCCAACAAGAATCGCAGGGAGGTATTTTGCTGACCTTTCCGTTGCTTTCTGTTGGATTGGCCTAGTGGCGTGGGGGAAGTGTACCTGTCCCAAACCTGTGTCCCAGGACCAGAACCGAACCGAGTTGGCTGTGGGGACTTTGTCTACATTAAAGCCGGTCTCAGCCTCTGAGCAGCCCGTTAACCTTAAAACGAAGGACTGTCCACCTTCGTGGGAATCGCTGTGCTCACCTGGAGGTGACGCGCGGCTGCTTTGAAGTGCCGCCGGAACCGAACCAGAGCAGAACCGGGTCACTTACGACCTCAGCCTCTCCGGTTAGCCTGGCCTTTTTTTTAACCGGAGGTGGCCTCTCGTGCTACGGAGCATCGGAGCCGGGCTGAAGCAGAACCGGACCAGTGATGTCTTCATCCTCCCCGGTCAGTCTCATCATTTTTCGCCGGAGTTGGCCTCTCGTAGGTCCAGACGAGCAGGGTGACGTGAGGAGCGGAGTGAAGCGCGGAGGAACAACGCTGTTTGGTGCTCGGATTTCATCGGCCCTGGATAATAATTTTATTCCGGATCACTCTGTTGTTCTCTGCTGACCTGAAACAGGCATGGATCATGCATTTCATTTCAGGAGGATTTTCTGGCAGCTCACTCTGCTATTTGCTGCAAATTATCTGTCTCTACCTAATGATTCTGGACCTAACTTCTGTTTCCCATGGCCGCATCCATTCATTATCACAGGGGGGCTGGAGCCCCCCTCAGCCCAACTCAAACTGCAGTTGGGCCACCTCGTCGGATTTGTTTGCCCATCTAATTTGTGATGTTTTATGGTCTGAGACTTATCTGCACCATTCATATTATTGTCATTATTTTCAGATCTCAGACTATCTGGAATCACTGAATCTTGTTAACACATCTGGGTCTGCCCATCACTGCAACTTTCATTGTTTTTGGGTTCCGAATGATTGCGTCTTCATTAATGTTTCTCATGGTTCAATTATGGGGGCAAATTGTCACACTATTAACTCCTGTAATTACACATCAGTGACAAAGAATTCAAGAAAATGTCTGATAATAATGTTGTTACTGCTCTCAGGGATTCAGCCCAACCCTGGACCCCCCATTAACTACAGTACACCAGATGTCTTCATTTCCTGCATGTAAACACTCGTAGCCTTCTAAAAAAACGTGATGCCTTGAAAATTCGGGTCAGTCCTTCTGGGGCAGATGTGATCTTCATCTCTGAAACTTGGCTCAACAAATCTGTTCTGAATGATGATCTGGTAATCAATGGATTTAATATCTATCGCTGTGACCATCAAAAAAGGGGGGTGGAGTCGCAATTTTTTATTTTTTTTAACAAATGCATTCATTTCAAATTTAAAACTATATATGATGTAACTTAGTGTGTTTGTGTATTACACTTATGTTGACTGATGATGTAGCTTAGTGTGTTTGTGTATTACAGTTAGAAAAATTAAGTAGAGTTATTCATTTTGTGATGTAGTTTGTGTATTACAGTTAGAAAAATTAAGTAGAATTATTCATTTTGTGATGTAGTTTGTGTATTACAGTTAGAAAAATTAAATAGAATTATTCATTTTGTGATGTAGTTTGTGTATTACAGTTAGAAAAATTAAGTAGAATTATTCATTTTCTGATGTAGTTTGTGTATTACAGTTAGAATGATGTAGTTTGTGTATTACAGTTAGAAAAATTAAGTAGAATTATTCATTTTGTGATGTAGTTTGTGTATTACAGTTAGATAAATTAAGTAGAATTATTCATTTTGTGATGTAGTTTGTGTATTACAGTTAGTAAAATTAAGTAGAATTATTCATTTTGTGATGTAGTTTGAAGGTTATCATTGGTTGAACAAACTGTGAAATAAGGGGCAGATATAATAAGATTTCATCTTCTTTCTGCTCCTTTCATTTTATCCTACTTGTATTCTTGTATCTGATGAAACTGTCTTGTATTGTTTTTTTAAAATGAATGAATAAACATCAAATCAAATCAAATCAAAAGAACACAAAAAAACTATTTACAACACCACGTAAATAAAAAACCAAACAGTACATGAAATGAAAGGAACCAGAACAAGATAAAATCTTATTATGTCTGCCCCTTTTTTAACAAAATTAATTCAAACAATTAATCCAAACAACAGTAATCCACAAAAAAATTACACAATAAATAGCAGCGCTATGCTGTCAGGGGCTTCATGCCCCTAGTAGGGTCACACAAGGCAGACAGGTCTTAGGTGAGGGACCAGACAAAGTGCAGCCCAAAGACCCTAATGATGAGTACAATAATTGGACAGAATGTTCCCTCGCCCGGACGCGGGTCACCGGGGCCCCACTCTGGAGCCAGGCCCGGAGGTGGGGCACGTTGGCGAGCGCCTGGTGGCCGGGCTTTTACCCATGGAGCTCGGCCGGGCACAGCCCGAAGAGGAGACGTGGGTCCCCCTTCCCATGGGCTCACCACCTATGGGAGGGGCCAAAGGGGTCGGGTGCAATGTGGGATGGGTGGTGGCCGAGGGCGGGGACCCTGGCGGTCTGATCCTCGGCTACAGAAGCTGGCCATTGGGACATGGAATGTCACCTCTCTGGTGGGGAAGGAGCCTGAGCTAGTGTGTGAGGTTGAGAGGTTCCGGCTAGAAATAGTCGGACTCACCTCAACGCATGGCTCTGGCTCTGGAACCAGTTTCCTTGAGAGGGGTTGGACACTCTTCCACTCTGGAGTTGCCCCTGGTGAGAGGCGCCGAGCAGGAGTGGGCATACTTGTTGCCCCCCATCTTGGTGCCTGTACGTTGGGGTTCACCCCGGTGAACGAGAGGGTAGCCTCCCTTCGCCTACGTGTGGGGGGACGGGCTCTGACTGTTGTTTGTGCCTATGCGCCAAACGGCAACGCAGATTACCCACCCTTTTTGGAGTCCTTGGAGGGGGTATTGGAGAGTGCGCCTCCTGGGGACTCCCTTGTTCTACTGGGGGACTTCAACGCTCACGTGGGCAATGACAGTGAGACCTGGAGAGGTATGGTTGGGAGGAATGGCCTCCTTGATCTGAACCCGAGTGGTGTTCTGTTATTGGATTTCTGTGCTCGTCATGGATTGTCCATAACGAATACCATGTTCAGGCATAAGGGTGTACATATGTGCTCTCGGCCCCAGGACACCCTAGGTCGTAGTTCGATGATCGACTTTGTTGTCGTCTCATCTGATTTACAGCCGCATGTCCTGGACACTCAGGTGAAGAGAGGGGCGGAGCTGTCCACTGACCACTACCTGTTGGCGAGTTGGCTCCGATGGTAAGGGAGGATGCCGGTCAGACCTGGCAGACCCAAACGTATTGGGAGAGTCTGCTGAGAACGTCTGGCAGAGTCTCCCATAAGACGGAGCTTTAACTTCCACCTCCGGGAGAGCTTTGAACACGTTCCGAGGGAGGCAGGGGACATTGAGTCCGAGTGGGCCATGTTCCGCACCTCTATTGTCGAGGCTCTATGGCCGCAAGGTTGTTGGTACCTGTCGTGGTGGCAACCCTCGAACCCGGTGGTGGACACCGGCGGTGAGGGATGCTGTCAAGCTGAAGAAGGAGTCCTATTGGGCCTTTTTGGCCTGTGGGACCCCGGAAGCAGCAGATAGGTACCGACAGTCCAAGCGGCATGCGGCTCGGGTGGTTGCTGAGGCAAAAACTCGGGCGTGGGAGGAGTTCGGAGAGGCCATGGAGAATGACTTCCGTACGGCTTCGAGGCGATTCTGGTCCACCATCCGGCGTCTCAGGGGGGGAAAGCGGTACGCGACCAACACCATTTATGGTGGGGATGGCGTGCTGTTGACCTCAACTCGGGATGTTGTGAGTCGGTGGGCGGAATACTTCGAAGACCTCCTCAATCCTACTGGCACGTCTTCCACTGAGGAAGCGGAGCCTGGGGACTTTGGGTCGGGCTCTCCAATCTCTGGTGCTGAGGTCACCGAGGTGGTTAAAAAGCTCCGCGGTGGCAGGGCTCCGGGGTGGATGAGATTCGCCCTGAGTTCCTTAGGGCTCTGGATGTTGTGGGGTTGTGTTGGCTTACGCGACTCTGCAATATCGCGTGGACATCGGGGGCAGTTCCCTTGGATTGGCAGACTGGGGTGGTGGTTCCCCTATTCAAAAAGGGGGACCGTAGGGTGTGTTCCAACTATAGGGGGATCACACTCTTAAGCCTCCCTGGTAAGGTCTATTCAGGGGTTCTGGAGAGGAGGGTCCGTCGGATAGTCGAACCTCGGATTCAGGAGGAGCAGTGTGGTTTTCGTCCTGGTCGTGGAACACTGGACCAGCTCTACACCCTCAGCAGGGTCCTGGAGGGTGCGTGGGAGTTTGCCCAACCAGTTTACATGTGCTTTGTGGACTTGGAGAAGGCATTCGACCGCGTCCCTCGGGGGGTTCTGTGGGGGGTACTCCGGGAGTATGGGGTACCAGGCCCATTGATATGGGCTGTTAGGTCCCTGTACGACCGGTGTCAGAGCTTGGTCCGCATTGCCGGCAGTAAGTCAGGCTCGTTTCCAGTGAGAGTTGGACTCCGCCAAGGTTGCCCTTTGTCACCGATTCTGTTCATAACTTTTATGGACAGAATTTCTAGGCGCAACCAAGGTGTTGAGAGGATCCGTTTTGGTGGCCTTAGAATCGCTTCTCTGTTTTTGCAGATGATGTGGTCCTATTTAGCCTGGCCCTCGCCTTCCTGCACAGCTCCGCTCAATTCTCATTTCCCTTCACTGCACAGTCTGGGACTTCTCTCATTAACAACCATTTCTCCGGTAGATTTTTGTTCGGACCAATCAGAGAACAGAAGGGACGGAGTTTTGGACCCTAACCCACGCCCCCACCTGTCCCAGCGCGCAGAGCCCTATAAAAGGGCTCTGCCAGCGCGCAGTCAGCGAGCACCGGCATGTTCTCATTCAAAGCGATGCAAAGCGATGCAGAACTGTTTTATATGTGACACAAATTTATTAATTTCCCCTTCTTAATCCCTTATCTGGAGTTTTCTTTTGTTTTTTGGGCCAAAAGTCAAGTGATCGCTCGCGCCCTCCTCCTTCTCTCCCTCCGCTGAAATGAACAAGGAAATGGCTGTCACGAGAATTAAACTCGGGTTTTACGTTGCTGACCGAGTCCCATCAGATGTTCTGGTCTTCTGGTGAGCTGGACCAGCGATCCATGGTTTTATTGTATTTTATTAAAACGTTTTATTAACATATAAACACAGAATTTCCAGCGCGGCAGCCGGCAGCAAGAGAAAAGCAGGAGGCGGAGCAGTTGTCAAGTTCACCAGAGCACGGGGGGTGGCTCTGAGGGGAGGGAGCAGAATGCTTTCCCTGTTCAAAATATCCAATGGTTTTGTTCCTCAGCAGAGCCCACGCCTCCAGCAAGAATAGTTTTAAAATGGAGAGGTCCCAGACCCTAGTCTGAAGCGAAGTGAAGGACAGGGTGTGGTTTTAACCAGGCTAGGTCCTATTGGCTTCATCAGGTCGTGATCTATAGCTTTCGCTGGAGCGGTTTGCAGCAGAGTGTGATGCGGCCGGGATGAGGATCAGTTCCTCCAAATCCGAGGCCATGGTCTTGAGCCGGAAAAGGGTAGCATGCCCTCTCCGGGTCGGGGAGGAGGTCCTGCCCCAAGTGGAGGAGTTTAAGTATCTCGGGGTCTTGTTCACGAATGAGGGAAAACTGGAGCGTGAGATCGATAGGCGGATAGGTGCAGCATCCGCAGTGAAGCGGGCGCTGTACCGGTCTGTCGTGGTGAAGAGAGAGCTGAGTCGAAAGGCAAAGCTCTCAATTTACCGATCGATCTACGTTCCCACCCTCATCTATGGTCATGAGCTTTGGGTTGTGACCGAAAGAACGAGATCTCGGATACAAGCGGCTGAAATGAGTTTTCTCCGCAGGGTGTCTGGACTCTCCCTTAGAGATAGGGTGAGAAGCTCAGTCATCCGGGAGGGACTCGGAGTAGAGCCGCTGCTTCTCCACATCGAGAGGAGCCAGTTGAGGTGGCTCGGGCATCTGGTTAGGATGCCTCCTGGACGCCTCCCTGGTGAGGTGTTCCGGGCATGTCCCACCGGGAGGAGACCCAGAGGAAGACCCAGGACACGCTGGAGGGACTATGTTTCTCGGCTGGCCTGGGAACGCCTTGGGATTCCCCCAGAGGAGCTGCTCCATGTGGCTGGGGAGAGGGAAGTCTGGGCCTCCCTACTTAGGCTGCTACACCCACGACCCGACCCCGGATAAGCGGAAGAAAATGGATGGATGGATGGGACTACTTTTGCTATTTTCATTCTGTTAGGAAACACTCCTGTTGAAAATGACAAATTTCATATGTAAATGGTTCAATAACAGGACTCATTTCTTTTACCACCATCATATCTATTTCTTCACAATCTTTTGATTTTTTTGTCAGTACATTTTTAACTACATTCATTATTTCATCTTTATCAGTTCCCTTTAGAAACAAACTGTTCACACAATTTTCAATCAAATGATTTACATTTTTCTCCACTTTTTGTATTGAAGTCGAAAGATTAGATCCAACATTTACAAAGTAGTTATTAAATCCATTCACAATTTCGTGTTCGTCATAGATTTCCTTGTTTTTTTCCACATAATGTTGAGAAAGACCCACACTAACCTTTTTTTAAGAACACTATGCATTACTCACCACGTTGCCCTCATAGCACCACCACATATATGTAACAATTCACTATAATATTCTCTTTTATGTTTTCTTATGATACCTATTAACTTATTTTTGTACTCTTTATATTTGTTTTCTGCATCAAATTATCTAGATTTAAAAAAATATGAGTATATATACCGGTAGTTCTTTCTTTTTACATGCATGTCTCAGTCCATTAGTCATCCATGGTTGATCAATGGTATTTTTCCTTTTATTAATTTTTTTCACACAAATTTTTATACAAAACTTCTAGAATATTCATAAATTTTTCATAAGATCGATTCACATCATCTATATACACGTCATTCCAATTTTGTTTATCTAAATCATCTTTATTTACATCAGATATTCTTTGGTTTCTAGTCTTGTGTCTGCAAAAACAATCCCAAACCAGTTTGAGGCCTTAGCTGTAAACATCACTTTGAATGGAGGCCAGATCTTATCTGTAGTGGGTTGTTATCGTCCCCCCTCAGCAACACCTGAGGCTCTGTCCTCCCTGACAGAATTCCTAGGAAATTTAAAATTCAAAAGATTTTTTTGGCAGGAGATTTCAACATTGACTGGGATAAGTCAACCCCTCTGTGATAAATTCAAGGAATGTTGCCTATCACTCAATCTAACCCAACTTATTGACTCTCCCACTAGACCAAACAAAAACTGTCCTAAAAAATCTTCCATCTTAGACCTGTTTCTAACAAACACGCCTCACAAATTCCCTGGTACAGGTGTATTTGCTGACATTTTGAGTGATCATTGTGTTACAGTGGCTCTCAGAGATGTTGATGGCCTTCCTATGGCCAACAACAAAATGGCCCACAATGGTGGCCCAAAGTCAGTTCAGCTTACTGTATTGTGAATGGAGAAGAAATGTCAGCTGGGTTGGTTTTTTGGTTTGTTCTTTTGTGGAAGGAGTGAGGAGTGAAACCGTCTTTCTACCACTAAATAACCTTTTTTTACTTAGAATTCTGTTGTAAGTCAACGGGAGAATATTTTTGTTTTTTGGGAGTAAAGCCAAACTGCTTTTGTGGAACAGGAAAACCTCTCTGAGTGCTTTTTTTTATTTAGTGCGTCGAGAACCTCATCCTCTGAACTACTGACATTTTTTGACTTGACTTTAATGCAAGAGTAGCCACAATAGGTGGACGCTGAGAAAAGCAGAATGTTGTGAGAAATTCAGAGAGGAGCTGTTAAAGAATCTGGGTGGTAGGAAATAGCTTCCAGATGACTGGGTTATTACAGCTACAGTAATTAGAGAGACAGGTAGGAAGGTAATTGATGTATCATCTGGACAGAGAATGGATGATAAGGAAACCTGGTGGTGGAATAGTCAAGTGCAGGATGCTGTTCAAAGAAAGAGGTTACCGGTAGCCAAAAAGAAATATGACAGTGAAAGGACTGAAGAGAGGAGACAGGAGTATAACGGCGGCGGCCGTGGCGTAGTGGTAATGGCAGTCGTCCCCCGATCGGAAGGTTGGCGGTTCGAATCCCGGTTCCCCACACCATGTGTCGTTGTGTCCTTGGGCAAGACACTTAACCCCGAGTTGCTCCCGGTAGGACTGGAAAGCACCTTGCATGGTAGTCTGCCGCTACCGGTGTATGAATGTGTGTAGCATTCAATGTGTGTAGCGCTTTGAGATTTTCACTAATGAAAAGCGCGTTATAAATTGAATTCATTATTATTATTATAAGGAGATGGGACGTAGAGCAAAGAGGGAGGTAGCTAATGCAAAGCAGAGGGCGTACAATGAGTTGTATGAGAGGCTAGACATCTGCCTTCAACACGATGATCCCCCAAACTCTGATGGACAAACTATCTACACTTGGACTAAGCCCCTCCGTTTGTAACTGGGTACTAGACTTTTTAACAAACAGAACACAGTCAGTGAGGATCCACAACTTCTCCTCCTCCACCATTGCCCTCAGCACTGGCTCTCCTCAAGGATGTGTGTTGAGCCCCCTTCTGTTCACTCTTAGCCTGGCCCTCGCCTTCCTGCACAGCTCCGCTCAATTCTCATTTCCCTTCACTGCACAGTCTGGGACTTGTCCCATAGACAAGGATATCTCCGGTAGGTTTTTGACCGGACCAATCAGAGAGCAGAAGGCGGAGTTTTGAACGACGTCGACTGACGTCGTCATTCAAAATGGCTGCCGCCACGAAGGAATTTTCAATAAAACAAGGTAAAAAACTATTATTTCTCTGCTGAGAAAAAATATATTTCATAGCTGACGTTATATCAGAAGTGTTCCTGAGCAATCAGAGAGCAGAAGGCGGAGTTTTGAACGATGTCGACTGACGTCGTCATTCAAAATGGCTGCCGCCACGAACGAATTTTCATCAAAACAAGGTAAAAAACTATTATTTCTCTGCGGAGAAAAAATATATTTCATAGCTGACGTTATATCAGAAGTGTTCCTGAGCTTAACAGTTCCTAAATCAATTCACGAAATGGTCAAATCTGCTGGATATTAAATAGTTTCGGTTTGATATTTTCCAAACAGCCTCGGGTGCGCTACGAAAATAAATGATAAAAAATCGAATTTTATCTCAAATGTTTCATCTAGGCCAACAGTCAGTAAATTAAAGACATATAATTACACACTGGTGGCAGAAAAAATATCCACCGAGTGGTTTCTGAGCAATTTATCTGATAGCCTGGACCTCGCCAGGCTAAACTAACAAAACTCTGCCTCCTGTTCTCTGATTGGTCCATTCAAAAATCTCCAGGAGAAATCGTTTTCTATGGCAGAGATGCCAGACCCTAGTCCAAAGCGAAGTGAAGGACAAGGGTCTGGTTTAAACCAGGCTAGTTCACTCTGCTCACATATGATTGTGCAGCTACCCATCCAGGTTGTCATATTGTAAAGTTTGCAGATGATACAGCGGTGGTGGGATGCATCACAAACAATGATGAGTCCAGCTACAGGCAGGAGGTGGAACACCTGGAGAGCTGGTGCAAAGAGAATAACCTTCACATGAATGTGAAGAAGACAAAGGAGATGATTGTGGACTTCAGAAGGAACAAACAAACACACACCCCACTGAACATAGGTGGATCAGTGGTGGAAGTGGTCTCCAGCTACAAGTACTTGGGGGTACACTTGAATGATAATCTCAGCTGGACCAACAACACCACCAGCCTGATCAAGAAAGGTCATCAGAGACTCTACTTCCTCAGACGGCTGAGACGAGCTGGTCTGAGTAGCCCAGTCCTCACCTCCTTCTACAGGTGTGCAGTGGAGAGCATCCTGTGCTCCAGCATCAACGTGTGGCATGGAGGCTGCACAGTTGCAGAAAGAAAAGCTCTGCAGAGAGTGGTGAAGGCTGCACAGAAGATGTTGGAGTCAGTCTCCCCACCATCACAGACATTTACACTTCGAGATGCAGGAAAAGAGCCACCTGCATCATGAAAGACCCCACTCACCCAGCACACACACTCTTTGCCCCACTCCCCTCAGGACGGAGGTTGAGGAGCATCAAATGTAGAACCACTAGACTGAGGAACAGCTTCTACCCTGAGGCTGTTAGACTCATGAATAAATAAATAATAAGAATAATCACTGTGAAATATCACATCATGCTGATGCTGATCTGTTTTCTTGTTGCTGTGTTCATCTGTGACCATCTGCTCATAAAGACTCATGTTCATGCTGCTGTTTAGTTTTAGTTTTTCTATTACTCTAGGGCTTAGTGTATTTCTAGTTGGATGTTTTTCTTAGTTCATATCCTAGATGTTATTACTGTTTTTCTCTTACATTTTGTTGTTGGATGTAACTGGGACCCTGTGTACATACCTGTAATCTCATTTCATCACATGTACTACATGCGGTGCAAATGACAATAAAGTCTCTCTGACTCTGACTCTAAAGAGGATGAGGAGGACTTGTACCAAATGGCGAGACAGAGCGATCTGGTTTGAAAGGATTTGTACCGTAGCTAGTTAGTCTTGTTAAAGATGGGATTGGTACCAAAAACCACTTCCTCATCCTCTCTGTTTCCTTCACCAACATGTCCATTCAGATCTGCTCACATCACCACTCTCTCCTCCCTAGGAATAATTTATATTACTTCATCCAGAATTTTCCAAAATGTATCTTTCTCCTCCACCTTACATCCAACCTGTGGAGCATAACCACTAACATTTAGCATCAGACCTTTTACTTCTACCTTCAGACACATCACCCTATCTGATACTCTTTTCACCTCTACTACCGTAAAAAATTGGGGTATAACATGTTTTTTTTACTCATTTGAATGTCTTGCGTGTTATACGCCGAAGTGTGTTATTTATGGATTTTTTCCCATATTTTTAGACCCATTTATGGCTCTGATATCGCCGTTTTTCATTTTGGGCAAAGAATGGTGCAGTACCACTTTTGTCCGCTAGGGGGCCACTCCCAGACTGTTTCTAGCTTGTGTGTCCGAAAAAAGCCTCCTCTGGTCGGACTGACTCTGTCGCTGCCCGCCTCCTGCTCTGGATGCAGTTGCTGTTAGCTGTGACGTTAGCTTTTTTTTTTTTTTTTTGCAAGATTATTTGAGACATTTGAGATAAAATTCAATTTTTTATAATTTATTTTAGTAGCGCACGAGACGGTTTTGGAAGAAGTCAAACCGAAACAAATTATAATCTAGCTGATTTGACCATTTCGTGAATTGGTTACGCTCAGGAACCCTTGTGCGATAATAGCCCCTTTCATAAGTCAGACCCGCGCAGTTCCCGCACAGACGAGTCCGGCTTTAATACCCATCGGGTCATTCATAAAACAAAGTTGAATCCGGCCACAGCCCGCCCTCAATGGAGCATTCACAAAACGATTTGGAGCGCGTGTTGAAAAGAGGCGTGGTGAAATCTGCTGCTCAGAGGACGTGGTGGCTGCGTGTTTAACGTGGGACCGCACCGCAGAGGTGGATGTAAACAAACATGGCGACGCTAGCGAACATCGTTGTGTTTCTCCGAATGTTTTTTTTTTTGCTCTCGCATCAGTACAGCAATCCGCTCCAGAAGGGCCCCATCCTTCACTGTACCGGTAAGTCCCTTTTTCCTCCTCTGCGCGCAGAGACAGGAGCACACAGGTCTCTGCATCACCCCAATTAGACATTTCCGTGATGATCAATAAAAAAAGAAAAAGATTCGGCGAAGAATAGCAAGTGATGCGCGAGCAAAATACAGATGTCATGTTGTTGTTTACACATTTAAATACAGCGCGACAGTGTGCGCCGGGATAATACGTGGGAGAGTACGTCATTATTCAAATCAGTTTGAAGCCGCGCAGCCCCGAGACCTTTCACAAGTCGACAGATGCGGGTTTAACACTACCTCTGCTCACGGATCAGGCACGGATCAGAGGCGAGTCAACTTTACTCGCCAAGCCGCGTTTGTGTGTTTTATGAATGCTTGTTGAAGGTCTGAACACGCATCAGAGACGGATTGATGCGTCTTATGAAAGGGGCTAATGTCAGCTAAGAAATATATTTTTTCTCGCAAAGAAATAATTGTTTTTACCGTGTTAATCTTGTGAAGTTCTTTGTGCTCGCTCGCTTCTGTGGCCGCCATTTTAAGCAGGGCAAATGAGGCGCTGACGCGTTGCGTAGCGGTGACGCATAATTATTATTTACGGATTTTTCCAATTTATTGGCAATAATTGGACAAAGTGTGTTATACACAGGAGCGTGTTATATCCCGACAAATACGGTACATTCTTTGCCAACTCCTACTTCAGGACCACCCCTATTCCATTTCTCTTTCTATCCACACCATGGTAAAACAGTTTAAACCAGTGTATCTATTCCATTAAAAGACATCACACCGGACACTCAGTACAGGACACAAACTCATATACTGTACATGTACTTTTCTTTTTTGTTGTTGTTTTGTTTTGTTTGTTTGTTGTGATAAAGGCATGCTCAAAAGCTGCATTTTACACAGCAATACCTTAGATTTGTACCGCTTCAGTAGGTTACTGTAGGTTTGGCTCTTTGGTACAAACGTCCAGCTGGAGAGACAGAAGGCTAACAGCATGAAGTGTGAAGCAACATGCCAGAGAGGAAGTTAACTCAATATTTCAAATGTAAAAGAAATCTCACCGGCCTGTTCTGTTTACTGTTGGTGCAAACGGTGCATGGTGCATCAAAACGGCAGTTTTGGCCACTTTCAGATGTGCTATTACAATGCAGATATTGATACAATTGTTATGAGTGGCTGATGTATCTCAATAAACTTTTATTCCAGAACTATTTTATTCAGTTACAACCTTCCTTTTTATTTACTAATTTATTAACTGAAGTCTCCTATGGGTTGATCATGATCTGATTATAAGCTTGCACAAATCTGTAATAGTTGTTTGATTTTAACGTCAAATATTTGTAACCTTCACAATTTTTTAAATCAAAAGTTAAATAAATATGTCCTGATGCATGCTAAATAATTCAGATAGATAAATCTAAGTCGGGTCCTCCGGACAGATTCTATTGGTTGAAACATTTCATCTTTTATCCAGAAGACTTCTTCAGTCTAAGGAGCTGCAAAAACTCAGTCTTATAAATAGCAACTTCTCATAGTGGATCAACCAGTTTGCTGGTGACAGCCAGAACTAGTTGTTCACATGCAAAAGGACTGGTTTGAGAGAGGAGTAACAGAAGCCATCTTTGTGAACAGAACCCATCCATCCATGTGTTCATCTGTCCCCCTCTTATAATGCTGTTACCGCTAGTATCACAGCCCTCTGTGAATAGCAAGCAGCCATCAGGACACTAACGATTGATCGTTAGGCTGATGGTCCCCCTTTACTATGTGAACATCTAGTTCTGACAAAAAATAATAATAATTTATCCTTTATTTAAACAGGTTGTCTCATTGAGCCACGAGAACACATTTTTAAGAGAGACCTGTTTTAGGGAGCAGATTAGCTTTTTTCGATTTTTCTACCTGGATTATTGAGCATGCATCAATGTATTCTAATTCTACTGTTTTTACAAAAGAAGTTTCTTCAAACAAAAATACTTTAATCAGATATTTCTTGCAGGTTGGGTTCCTCACCACCTTTGCCATTCTGCTCCATGAAATCCCTCATGAGGTGAGAAAACAGAATTCTTAAAACTCATCCAGTTTTGTTTCTAACTTCAGAAGTCTGCATATCTTCAAGCTTCTAGGAAAAGTCTGGGTGGAGTCTTAAAACACTTCATCTTTAGCTGTTTTTTTTTTTTGTGCTGAGAGAAATGCCGTCTTCCACAGGTGGGAGACTTTGCCATTCTGTTGAGGGCGGGGTTCGATCACTGGAGCGCTGCTCGCATGCAGCTGTCCACGGCTCTGGTCGGGGTCTTGGGAGCTTGCTTCGCCTTGTGCACTCAGTCACCAAAAGGCACAGGTAAAGCATTTTACATGTGAACTGGACACTGGTTTAAGGTTGACTTCATTAGTCGTGACTTTCTTTAATGTTTGTAGAAAATGCCACGAGCTGGATATTGCCTTTCACTGCCGGAGGTTTCCTCTACATTGCCTTGGTGAACGTTGTGCCTGAGCTACTACAAGAGTCCAGTTTAAGGTACAGCACTTACATGTGCAGCAAAGAAAAACAACCAGACGGGTTGGCGTTTTTGCCAACTAAACGATGAAACGACATCTTAAGAAGGAGGATTCACAGGTGTGTGCCCTCCTGAGTGATCCAGTCTGGCTCTGGACATCTTGACAGCA
Organism: Garcialebias charrua; assembly: GCA_038048925.1. Taxonomy (NCBI): domain Eukaryota; kingdom Metazoa; phylum Chordata; class Actinopteri; order Cyprinodontiformes; family Rivulidae; genus Garcialebias; species Garcialebias charrua. The sequence goes on from JBBPBX010017474.1 coordinate 17,811, forward strand.
CATTTTCAGAGCAGATTGCAACAAAAATATGCATAGCCATGCTTGGAAATATATTTTACAATCTAAAAAGTTAAGTCTGGTCCTCTGGACATTCAAAAAACAAAACAAAACAAAATAAATTGCAGAAATGTTTTGTCTTTCGAACAAAAGACTTCTTCAGTCAGGACTTAAGAAGTCTTTCGGACGAAAGACGAAACGTTTCTACAATTTTTTTGTTTTGTTTTTTGAATGTCCAGAGGACCAGACTTAACTTTTAAATATTTTTCTACCTGGATTATTGAGCATGCATAAGGATACATTTCACAATGTTTACTGTATAAGAAGGCAGCAAAATAAAGCTAGAAATTGGCCAGAAGCAGATGGATTTATCCGATTAACTCCTTACTACTAAAAAAAAAAGGCCTAATAGAGCAAAACTTGATGACAAATCTTGCAGTTTTGGAATGTTTAAAAGAAATGGAAAGATGGCACACTTTCATAATCCCTTTCTAAAAATGTTATTTGATTTCTCCTCTTTTCAGGCACTCCTTACAGCAAATCCTTCTTATTTTCTGCGGAGTGGCTATCATGGCTGTGCTCTCAGCCATCATCGACTGAACGTGGAGGGATCGCCCCTTTTCGCCTTAACAGACACTGCTCATGTAGAGAAATACTCTTGCGTTTGATTCCTCGTTCATGGACACACCGTCTTGGTTCCAAGGCTTTGACACACCAGTGATGTACGGCAAAGATCTGATGAAGAACAGCACTCTCTGAGGAAAAATAAGACTTTCTTCATTGGGAGGACAATTTAAAATGTGCCGTACGTAAATATCACGGGAGATGGTTTGTGTAGAAATCTGTTACAGATTTTCCTTTCCCACAGTCATGTTATGCACATACTTGCACAGGTACGCTCCATGTAACTGCTCAGATTACCAAAATATTCCAAGCACCAAGACTTCCCTCTTTAAAATGTAAAATTCAACCTAAGTTTTGTAAAAGTTTTGTTTTGTTACTGTTGGATGTGTCTATTTCTGCATATTTATTGAACGTGAGAACCAAGTTTTATCACTGCTGGTTGTTTCTTTGCCTCGTGTACAGTGGCGGAGCTAGACTTTTATTTCTGGGGGGGCTGAGGGGGGCCAAGGCTATCTGTAAGGGGTCCACTGACTATAACAATGACAATACAGTAATGCCCCTTTTCCACCGGTCGGCTCGGGTCGGATGTTACGTCATATGTGCGTCGCAGAGACCCCCTTTCATCCTTTCCCACCGGCTATTCCGAGCGGAGCCGCGCGAGATTTCCTGAGATTATCGGGCTGCTTTCAGAGGTGTACTGAAGCGAGCTCACCCGCTCCGGAAGGAGGGAGGAGGAGACGAGAGCTGTTTTTACGGAAGCGAGGGAAGCTACCACGGCAGGACTTTTACATGAATAACACGGTAAAAACAATTGTTATTTTTTAAATTTATAGCAAAGATGGGTCTTCAGCTGAACGTGTCCTTAATAAAATCACGTACTGCTCAAAACTGCACGATTTTAAAAAGTAGTTTCGCCACGAGTAACACGCGGCGCGCGGGCGGCTTTATGTCTTTAAATGTAGCTCAATGAACAGATATAAAATATATTTCATAGCTGACTTTAATAGTACGAGGGCTCCTGAGCTTAACCACGCTTTAATATTGTCACGTATGGTCAAATGTGCTGCATTTAAAGTAGTTTCGCTTTGACTTTTTCCAAAACCTGTGTTTGCACAACGAAAATAAATTATAAAAATTCGAATTTTATTTCAAATAACTCCAACAGGATACATTTCGTGTATGAATATGTTGTGATCACACTAGATTTTTTTGAAAAATATCAGCTTTGTGGTTTTTGATAGAATTGATAATATGTAATACAAAGTAGAAAATAATGGACGTAGGTTGACACATTTATGTCTATAAAACATTGAATTTTATTTCAAATAACTCCAACAGGATACATTTCGTGTATGAATATGTTGTGATCACACTAGATTTTTTTGAAAAATATCAGCTTTGTGGTTTTTGATAGAATTGATAATATGTAATACAAAGTAGAAAATAATGGACGTAGGTTGACACATTTATGTCTATAAAACATTGAATTTTATTTCAAATAACTCCAACAGGATACATTTCGTGTATGAATATGTTGTGATCACACTAGATTTTTTTGAAAAATATCAGCTATGTGGTTTTTGATAGAATTGATAATTTGTGATACAAAGTCTTTATTGTGTTCTTCTTCTAGTGGTGGCTAGTACTGTAGTAAATAGCTTGAGGAACACTACTGCCACCATGTGGTAAGACGAGTAGGATTCTGGACCCCGCCCACAGAAGGGGTACAAAAAAGCTGTGGAAACAGAACATAGATGTGACCCGACCCGAACTGAGCCGACCTGAGCCGATCCAACCCGAGCCGAGCCGAGCGGTGGAAAAGAGGCATTAGAGTACTTTCATTCACATACCATATATAAATAAAGACTGATGAAATGAGATTTGCACATGTAATTTGCAGTTTATTTTTATTATTAATTCAGTGTCACACATTTCACAATTATGTAAATGTACTATTTATGTCTTGCTAGGCAAAAAAAAATGTAAACATAGCATTTAACTATTTACACCTGAAACAAAATATCCAAGTTTCATTGGTACAAGTATGAGTCAGTGAAGAGCTAAATCATGACCAGAAACACAAAAACTGCTTCATGCAGTCCTAAAAGTTGAATCCTTCTGTTGTTGTGAGATGAAGCAAAATATGTTGTCTATCCTGCCTCCCTGTCTTTTCATTCTCAACCCTGGGAAAAAAAATAAACCAGTCAAGATAAAAGAAAACATAAAATAAAATGACAAAGCTAAACACACAAGAATTCAAAGAAATTTTAAATTTAATGTAAAACATAATAAAGCAAAAGGAGTAAACAGATTAAATTGTCCCGTTTTATAGTACAAGCTGGCTCCATTAGCATTACCTTTCACATGTAAGAAAGAAAGAACATAACACAATTTAATAAGCAGAATTTCTTGACTTTGTGGCCAAAAGATAACTTTTGAACCAAGAAATATTTCCTATGTACAATAATTATATTGGCCAGAAGTAACTACCGGTACTCTGATTGCTATTTTCTTAGCTTAGCTAGTATTTCTCATTCTGTATAGTTTTTCTAATGAGAGAGCTTAAAACGCTAAACCACTGTAAAACTTGCCTTTGAAGTTAGATTATCAATCTTGGAGTCAAATCAACTGTATTCCTCTTAGCTGCACAATATTTATCTTTCAACTTTTCCTGGTTCTTCTCTTCTTCTGTTGGGTTTACTCTGCTGTGTCCAAATCTTCTTCTTCTTTGTTTTTTAACGGCAGCTTGCATCTATCATTGTTGCACTACTGCCATCTCTTGGTGTTTATAAATTCATTTTCTCAAATTCTCTTATTGAGTCCAGTATTATTTAAAAAATAAAATATAATTATCTCCTCCCTCCTATTTATTCCTCTAATTCTATTAACATCAACTGATAGCACACATTTCTACTGCAACACACACAATGAAATACAAAAAAAAATCTGGAGTGGGGGGCCAC
>JBBPBX010017474.1:23970-34128 GCA_038048925.1 Garcialebias charrua
ATAGATATTAAACCCTAAACTGTCCAGAAAACAGTTAAAGAAGACAAAAAAGTCTTGAATTTAATTATACAATGCTATTTGTTAATCGACTAAATCTTGGTTGTGTACATTTTCATAGTTTGTCAGAATTGATAGAATTTAGGTGTTTAGTCTTTATAAGATAGCAATGAAACAAAATGGACAAATTCCACCAGAATCCCTCAATTCACATATGGTAAAACACTGCCCACAACAATTAAACAAGCTTTGCAGCTTATCAGTGGAATTAATTATTGCCCAGGGTGGTCTTTATAAATTACGAGCTGCATTTGTATCAATTATCTCAACTCCAAGTTCATTTCCGTACTCATTTTTCAGATGCTTGCTTGGGCTCTAGTCGACTCGCATGCACAGACACCCACACTCACACACACACACACGCGCACACACACAGTTGTAATTTGGAGACAGTTCCTACCATCTTGCATATGAATTGCTCTCATGATAATGAGAGTGTGGAGGCATATCAAGGACAGACAGAAAACCAGTGATGCATGTAATGCTGATAAGAATTCCTCTCAACTTCTTCTAAACACAGAGGCAAGGGATTATAAATGAACTATCTGCATGTTGACTTGAGTGTGTGGTTACAGACTTTTTGCATGTGTTCCCCCCCATCCCCCCCACCCCCCAAAAAAAAAGGTAAATAAGTACCGTAAATACATATCCAGTGTGGGGTAATTTAACACAGTTAGCTCAAAGCTAAAAAATAAAAAGAAAAGCTTAAAAAAGGAATATTTTAACATTTCACAAATATTAAAGCAACTTTTTCACATTTCTCAGATTACTGTCATGCTCATGGCCTTAAAAAACTCGAATGTTGAAGTAAATAAACAAGTTTTAAATGCAAAACGTTTTACACAAACAGTGAAATGTGTCTTAAGTATGAGCTTTGCTTGTGATTACAGTGTTGCTAAAGCCAGCAGAGTAAATGAAAAGCTGAACTTAATACGTTGAATTTTTCCTCTGTGGGCAGAACGGTGGCCATAAATAAATTTATGACCACAATTTATTTGGTGCATACCAATTTTCTTGCTTCACAAAATCTTTTGTGAAGCAAGAAAATTGGTATGCACTGCAACAAGAAACTGACAAAAGAAAGATCTGAATTTTACCAAATGTTTTTGGCAAGGATAAAATTGCAGGGTCCGTCTACGGCTGTTAATGCATTCAAAAATAACAGCCTTGTCTGCTGTCAGCCTGACGTTGGGGTTATATAGCTATTTTTCATTAGGTAGGATGTGTCTTGTCTCCAACGCCACTGCAAAATGTAAATTAAGAGAAAGGAAATGTTCCTTGAATGCAAAAAGAAACAAAAATACCAAAAATCCACTCTCACAACATGTCTAAGGTCAATTTATCTTCGAGTATACTTCTTTGCAAATGCTTGGAGCTAAAAAATAAAAATGATGTGAGAAAGTTTAACAGCTTGGGGATAAAAGCACTGTATTTTATTTCAGTAATAAGGGAGTGTGTTAGGAGTAAAGTCAAGACACTTCTTTCAGACAACTGTCATCCTATTTATGGTTGTACGTTTTTGTGGTTTATATTAAAATCTAAAGTCAGCAGTACATAATTTATATAAAATATTTAGTTACATCAAAAGGATTAATTTGTTGTTTTTGAGAAAATGCAACCATGTTAGCACCACGTTTAAAGCAATTTGTCTGAATGCACATTGTAGGTTTTTCATGAATAAGGTTGAACATAGAAATAATCATAATAAAACCTACAGCCACCTTCTTGAACTCAGCTAATTTGTTTACTGCTTAGATGTACATATGTGGTAAAATAACGGTCCTAGGTTTCATGTTTGGAAAACAATAATATTTAATCTGACAGGTGATGACATCAGGATGCATTTTTATATTTTTTAATTTTCTTACTTTGGCAAATTAAAAAGAGTGTCAGGTCATTTTTTAAATTATGTTCTGTTAAATACTGATCAACAGGTGGAGTCGTATCAGCCATATTTGTCGGAGCACGTCTGCAGAAAACGACATTCATCTTCATAGTTGCCAAGTCCGCTTATTACAAGTGACATTGGGCTTGTTTATTTCTACAGACGCTTACAAATTTTGTGAGTCGTGGGTTTTGGTCTTGTTCTGAACATTAAAGGAGAAATGAAAAGTGTTTTTAAGCTAATAGTAGTCTAATGAAAAGCATAAAATAAGCTTGTTGAGAAAATTTCACAAGTCAAAAATGTCATCCTAACTCAAATTTAGACTTTGCAAAGTGAAAAAATTCTCATCTGGTGTTTTTGACCCCCCTCCCTCTGCTTGCTCTCCGTCCCCTGAATATGACATAGGCAGTGCAATGGTCGTCCCTCATACAGTAATATTAGTGTGTGTATCTAGTATTTTTTCAACTTTCATCATTTTGTAAACCGCCCCCTAGCTTATAGACTGTAGTTATGTTATCATTCACAAGAGTTTGTATATATTTTTTGTTTATGTAGTGTTTTGTAGTTCTGTTTGTGTTAATAAAAAAAAAAATCTAGTAGTGGACAAAAAGGTTTCAGTGTGTAGCAATTAGGGATGCAGCAAAAAAAATCTATTTTTTAAAGAATCAAGATTCTTAGTCCTGGCGATTCAGAATCGATTCTAAAAGCCCCAAAATAGATTTTAAAACTTTTTTAAAATTTTATATTGTATTTTTACCGCTCCTGTGCATTCGGCCGCTGTAGAATTTTGGCCGTGTAGGGCCACCGTAGTTAGTTAGCCAGGCAGCTCCCAATGGAGCCTGCTAGCAAGGAGGGAGACCCTGCATGTTTCAACTTGCTCCTTCATCTTTAAAAATCATTTTAGATCCTACTACCGTATGTTCTGTGGAATACAGAGCTTAACAAGACATTGGTAACTGTTTCAGGACATTTTCAACACCCCCACTTCCATGTTAGCATACTGCGCTAGCATGCTAACGTTAGCATACGGCGCTAGCATGCTAACGTTAGCATGCGAAGGCTATTCGTATTTCCAGGATAGAAATGCCCATTAATGCACTAAATCACCAAACTGTTTTTGACAAACTTAAGTGATATCCTTCGGATTCAAAAAAGTATTCTGCTTCCATTTTAAATGACAGACAAGAGGACAGTAATGATGGGTTTATAGCTTCAGTGTTATTGTAAGATAGCAAAGGAGGTCTTAATTGTGTCATAAAAGTGCGTCCAGAAAATGACTACAGAAATCACTGCACTTCGGCATGTAGCAGGAAAAATGTAAAAAAACTATTTCTTTAAGCTACTGACTTGAAAAAAGCATACTAAGTATGTTTATGTGTGTTGTTTACTATATGAAATTCTTGTTATATCGATTTTTTCAGATTTGATTACATTTCTCCTTTAAGTCACTTTTTTGGGCTTGTTTTTCTGTCCGAGTGAAAGCAAAATACAAGTGGTAGGGAGTTTGTTAGCCTGGTTAAAACCAGACCCTTGTCCTTCACTTCGCTTTGTACTAGGGTCTGGGATTTCTCCCATAGACAACGATTTCTCCGGTCGATTTTTGACCGGACCAATCAGAGAACAGAAGGCGGATTACCGGACCAATCAGAGAACAGAAGGCGGAGTTTTGAACGACGTCGACTGACGTCGTCAGTTAAAATGGCTGCCGCCACGAAGGAATTTTCATGAAAACAAGGTAAAAAACTATTATTTCTTTGCTGAGAAAAAATATATTTCTTAGCTGACGTTATATCAGAAGTGTTCCTGAGCTTAACAGTTCCTAAATCAATTCACGAAATGGTCAAATCTGCTGGATTTAAATTGTTTCGGTTTGACATTTTCCAAACAGCCTCGGGTGCGCTACGAAAATAAATGATAAAAAATCGAATTTTATCTCAAATGTTTCATCTAGGCCAACAGTCAGTAAATTAGAGCCATATAATTACACACTGGTAGCAGAAAAAATATCCACCGAGTGGTTTCTGAGCTATTTATCTGATAGCCTGGACCTCGCCAGGCTAAACTAACAAAACTCCGCCTTCTGTTCTCTGATTGGTCCGGTAATCCGCCTTCTGTTCTCTGATTGGTCCGGTCAAAAATCTACCGGAGAAATCGTTGTCTATGGGAGAAGTCCCAGACCCTAGTACAAAGCGAAGTGAAGGACAAGGGTCTGGTTTTAACCAGGCTAGGAGTTTGTCCCTTCACGCCCGCCTTCCACGGATGTTACGCCAGGCGGACGTTACGTTCAGGTGCAGTTGGCGCCAAAGATATCATATAAAAGCTAGCATTGCCCGGTCGCCTGCTTTACTCAGTGTAACCTGTTCGACAGGTGCAATGAAGTACAGTATCTGCACATTTAATCAGTCATAGCTGATCTATCTATCTATCTATCTATCTATCTATCTATCTATCTATCTATCTATCTATCTATCTATCTATCTATCTATCTATCTATCTATCTATCTATCTATCTATCTATCTATCTATCTATCTATCTATCTATCTATCTATCTATCTATCTATCTATCTATCTATCTATCTATCTATCTATCTATCTATCTATCTATCTATCTATCTATCTATCTATCTATCTATCTATCTATCTATCTATCTATCTATCTATCTATCTATCTATCTATCTATCTATCTATCTATCTATCTATCTATCTATCTATCTATCTATCTATCTATCTATCTATCTATCTATCTATCTATCTATCTATCTATCTATCTATCTATCTATCTATCTATCTATCTATCTATCTATCTATCTATCTATCTATCTATCTTCTATCTATCTATCTATCTATCTATCTATCTATCTATCTATCTATCTATCTATCTATCTATCTATCTATCTATCTATCTATCTATCTATCTATCTATCTATCTATCTATCTATCTATCTATCTATCTATCTATCTATCTATCTATCTATCTATCTATCTATCTATCTATCTATCTATCTATCTATCTATCTATCTATCTATCTATCTATCTATCTATCTATCTATCTATCTATCTATCTATCTATCTATCTATCTATCTATCTATCTATCTATCTATCTATCTATCTATCTATCTATCTATCTATCTATCTATCTATCTATCTATCTATCTATCTATCTATCTATCTATCTATCTATCTATCTATCTATCTATCTATCTATCTATCTATCTATCTATCTATCTATCTATCTATCTATCTATCTATCTATCTATCTATCTATCTATTTTTTTTCATTTCTTTTTTATTTGTACGCATCCTTTATGATTTCTGTTGTTGTCCATTGTTGTCATCACTCTTCGTTTAAAATTCAGGTCTGTCTGGTAAATGAGTCCCAGAGGCTTAATGGAATTAATTTGTATAAATAACAGTTGAATTAATGTTACATATGCAAAATGTATTTTTATTTTTTAGAATATAAAAGTATGTTATTCAAAGTGTGAAGCATCATTTTGATGTTTACATGTAATGCCATAATAAATGTATGTTTATACTGTTTAAAAGCTGCCTCTGTTTACAGAATATGGTGGGTTGCCAATTGGGCTTGTTTTGGGCTTGTTTTCATGGAGCTGTTTGCTTGTTTCTATCATGAGATCTGGCAACACTGAATACAGCTCCTCAAACTGAAGAAGTCTTTTGGTGGAAAGATGAAACGTTTCTACAATTTTTTGTTTTGTTTTGTTTTTTAAATGTCCAAAGGACCAGACTTAACTTTTTTGGATTTACATTTTCTACTTTTGTTGGATGTAACTGGGACCCTGTGTACACAATTTCATTCCAACTCATGTATCACATGTGATGCAAATGACAGTAAAGAACCTTGACTTGACACTGTCAGACGAATCAAACAGGCGGCAGATTTGACGGCAGATGAATTTCAGTTGTATTTGTCAGTAGACAAATGTAGATATGCTAAAAAAACTGCACTGAAGTGAACTTGCTGCACTAAAACTAGTCTAATGTGTTTATAGTTTTACTGCAATGGGCTTGAATTGTCATACGGGGATGGGGGGGGGGGTAATGTGTGTTCACACTTGTCCAATTTAAACTGTGTTTTTGGCAAGCTGCTGTTTCCATAACGACTCAGCAGGTTGCCTTCCTTAGTCATCAGGCTTGGAGCCGTGCATTGTTTACGAGAGCGTTTTATCTGCCACAGAAAAACAACAACTAGTGTTTACACGGTAGACATATGGGCAGGACACCGGGCAAACATTACGATGGTAAATCTTATGGTCCCATAATGTCCCAGTTTATTTCAAGAAGTCTTGAGGCCAGAGGTATTTCTTTGGTGATTCAGACATTCTTTACTGTCGTTCGCACTGCATGTGCCGCATGTGGTTGAACGAGATTATGTACACAGGGTCCCAGTTACATCTTACTTCTCAGACCAGCTCGTCTCAGCCGTGTGAGGAAGTGGAGTCTCTGATGAGCTTTCTTGATCAGGCTGGTGGTGTTGTTGCTCCAGCTGAGGTTATCGTTCACGTGCACACCCAAGTACCGTATTTTCCGGACTATAGATCGCACCTTTTTGCCTAATTTGCATGCCCTGCGACCTATAGAGAGGTGAGACCTATTAATGGATTTTTCCCCATGTTTTTAGACCCATTTTTGGCTCGGATATGACCGTTTTTCATTTTGGCCAAAAATGGTGCAGTACCACTTTTGGCCGCTAGGGGCGCAGGCACCAGAACCGTAGTGGCTGGCTTCAGAAAGGCTGGCATCCTCCCACCGTCAGCTGGAGCTGCTGAGGACTCAGACAGCGGTGAGGAGGAGGAGATGGAGGGACAGGGACCTTTGACGACGGGAAACCTTCCTCGTTCTCTGGCTGAACTTTTTGCAAGCGACACAGAGGACGAGGAATTCGAAGGTTTTGAATAAACAATTTGTTTGAATAAAACCGTAAAATAAATATCTGTTTCTGTCATCTTTATGGGCGGGTGAGCGTGTAGTAATTTTAAAGCCGCTTTATTTATGTCGTTGTAACCGTCAAAGTGCATTTATTAACAAAAATTAAACTGAGACACACTCTTACAATAATGTCAGCAAACAAATCTATTTTTTAGGTGTTTATCTTGATAAAAATTTAAATAGATGCAGGTCTGTTCGCTCGCTCACAGCGGGTCTGCTCTGTTGCGCACTGATTTTGTTTACGTGGTAGCAAAACTATTTAAATTCAGCTGATTTGACCATTATAATCATTTTATTAACAAAAGTTAAACAGACACACACTTACAATAATGTCAGCTAACAAATATATTTTTTAGGCATTTCTGTTGTTAAATTTTAACGAAATGCAGGGTTTCCGCCCGTTGCGCGCACACGTATCATCAGACGTAGCGAAACAAATTTTTAAATCCAGCTCATTTCACAATTACGTTCATTTATTAAGGAAAAGTTCAGCTCAGACACATATTTGCTATAATTTTTATCAAACAAATAATTGTTTTTAAGTGTTAATCTTCTTAAAGCCTTGCTGTGCGCTCCTGTGGCAGACATTTGCAGCAGAGCTAAACACTCGGACCACATTTCCGGGTTGTCTCAGCGGTGACGCGTCATGTCAGCGGTGACATAGGTGCGACTTATATAAAGGTGCGACCTGTTTATGGATTTTTCCAATTTATTGACAATAATTGGACAAAGCGACTTATATAAAGGTGTGACCTATAGTCCAGAAAATACTGTACTTGTAGCTGGAGACTTCCACTGCAGTTCCATTTATGTTCGCAGGTTGAGGGGTGCTTGTTCGTCCACGACCATCTCCTTTGTCTTCTTCACATTCAGCTGGTTCATCAATTTTCAGTGCCGAATGTTGCTGTGCTTTCTGGATCAAGAGAGGCGTAGGTCTGGATGTTGCAGCTTCACAGGCTCCCGGTGAACTCGATCTTTTTTTTGTTTCTGTTGTTTTTGTTTATGCACCTACAACGCACATCCACAGTACATCCTGCATGCACATCCATGACACACCTGTGGAGTTTTCTGTGTCGCTACTGGCAGATAGTGGGCAGATGCATGCACACTAATAATAATAATATTAACAGTACTGTCGATGTATACAGAGCCTTTCATGAAACCCAAAGACAATTTAGAGACTAAAATCAATTAAAAGTAACATTGAGCAAGGAGAATAAAAACAAGTGGTATGCTTTGTTGACTAACCTGAAGGGTTTTTGTTTCCACCCTGTCATACTGGCCATTTCCACCTTAGTCATCCTCACCTTCAGTCTACCACTCACACCTACTCCTCATTTTCATTAGTCTCATCTGTTTCAACAAGCAATCATCTTTTTGTGCTCCTGGTTCTCATAGTATGTTCAGTCTGCCGTACTGTTTATGCTCCTTGTGGTTAAGTTCTTTTAGTTGTGTTGCTGCCCTGACAACTTTTTGTTTCTTACTAAAAATGTTTTTAATTTACATCTAGTTTTTTTTTTTATTATTCAGGGCTGCAAACTTAGTTTCTAATTTTCCATTCCTGGCAAACAATGTTTGACAAGATTATTATTTTTGTGCTGAAAACTTGTATGGTGCTTTGCAATGTATTTGTTAAGGAGCTTGAGGCCAAAACAATAAGTAAACGGTTTGACTCCAAACAATACGTATATAAACAATACGTATATAAAGTATATAAAGTAAAGTAAAGTTGAGTATATAAAGTAGATGAATAGTATCCGAAGGTCTTTAAGAAACAGGTTGCTGCTGCGCCACTCTTTGCAAATGTCAATGCTAGAAACTTCAGTTTATTTTATAGATATACTTTTTATACTTTTTTATACTACTATGCAAAAACTCAGGACAGTATTACACTTTTATTATTTCATTTTATGCTTATGTTCATTGGGTGTTTGGTGTTTCAGTGTTGGTGTAAATTTTCATACTTTTATACTATTATGAAAAAACTCAGGACAGTGTTACACTTTTACTATTTTATGCTTATGTTTATTAAATGTTTTAGTGTTTAGTGTTTAGATGGTTACTGTTGCACCGAGGGACTGAGAGAAACGCAATTTCGGTCCTGTGTATGTCCTGTACATATTGCAGTTCTGACAATAAAGTTGACTTTGACTTTGACTTTTGAAAAGAAGAAGAGGGAAGGAAAACAAGTAAAGACCTGGCAGCAGAGGAAATGTGCTTCACCTGATCAGCTGATATTTGTTTGAAAAAGACATCTTGATAAATATTACAGTAAAATTTGAAATGAAACAGGGTCGTAAAATGGTAAATTGAGCTTATTTATATAGCGCTTTCCAGCCCCCTATGAGGGGCCCCAAAGCACTTTACAATACCAACCATCCACCCATTCATACACACACATTCATACACCGGTAGCGGCAGACTGCCATGCAAGGTGCTTTCCAGTCCTACCGGGAGCAACTCGGGGTTAAGTGTCTTGCCCAGGGACACAACGACACATGGTGTGGGGAACCGGGATTCGAACCTCCAACCTTTTGATCGGGGGATGACTGCCATTACCACTACGCCACGGCCGCCCCGTAGCTTGGTGGTCAGTGCTGTGGTCTCGTAACCCTGAGGCTGCAGGTTTGAGCTCTGGCTGGCATTGGGTGTAAAGATTTGTGTTGCCAAATCTTTTACGTGTAATCGCTTCCTGTGGCGAGTTCTGCAGAAGGGATCAGCTGAAAGAAAACAAAAAGGCATAAAGCAAGGCTAACATTTTCTTGATTTTTTTGTGAACACAAAACATGCTAAATTACATTTTTTTAAGTAAACATAGATAAGCTGTAAAATGACAAATTAAATTGAATTGAAATTTTTAAAATTTGACCTTCATGCAAATTAAAAACAAACTTATGAAGAAACTATTCTTTAGGTGCTCTTTAAATTCAATATTTTTTTTTAACCTAAAAAGGTTTGTAAAATTATATATACTGGTGTGTGTATGGGAGGTTGAAATGAGTTTCTTCTGCAGGGTAGCTGGACTGTACCTGAGACTGGGCGAGAAGTTCAGTTATCAGGAGAGACTCGGATTAGAACCGCTGCTCCTCCACATCGAGAGGAGCCAGTTGAGGTGGTTCATCTGGTAAGAACGCTCCTTGGGCACCTCCTTAGGGAGGAGCTTCGGGCATGTCCAACTGGGAGGAGACCCCAGGGAAGACCCAGAACACACTGGAGAGACTATGTCTTTATATACTGCATATATATACATATATATATACAT
>JBBPBX010017475.1:5928-46800 GCA_038048925.1 Garcialebias charrua
CCTCCCAGGTTATAATATGCCACATGGTCTCATTTCCCTAATCTTTTTGCACGTCACCCCGCTTTAACCTGACCACAGTTCCCTTGTATGTGGCTTAACTGTCCGACTGGAGGTGAGCTCGCTCCCTGCCCAGGGCGTCACTACAAGGTTTGATCCTGCTTGCTGCTCGTTTAGCCTGCATGCTAACTTATAGCATCTGCTTACCCCGTTTAGCCCAGCTAACAGCCACTTTTCTGCCTTGCTGACTTCCAGCCTGTTTAGCTTGATAACGGCTAAGTTCACTCTTCCCTGTTTAGCCTTGCTAACGGGGGGAATGCGTTTGAACAGCACAGGCAGACTTAAGTGTGTAAAGCAGCTAAATTTCTGCCTGTTTAGCTTGCTAACTGGCAAGCTACTCTTTTTCTCCTACATGGTGCAAGAGAAGAGCAAGATCAGAGCAGGGCTACCTGCCTTACTGGCAAAGCTATGCCTTGATGCAGCATTTTCAGACCTCAAATATTGCAAAGAAGACAAGTTCATTTAACACTAGCACTACCAGATTTTTTGACAATCCCATGGGTTGCATAGGTAAAATTGTCTTTTTCTGGTAGTGCTAGTGTTAAACCGCTTATGATTTTCAACAGAGAATATTTTTTCTCATTTAATGTTAACAAGACACAAACATGAGTACATGTTTGGTGGCCATACAATGGCCCCAAATGCATCTGGCAACAAGTTAATACAAGAACCTTCTACAGACTGGTCATCATGCCTTAATAAACTGCAGCTGATGATGTACAGAACAGATGACGTGTATGTAAATGACTTGGAAGGTGTTTGCTCACACATTGGACCCTAATTGATTTTAGCAACACTTACACACCCATTTCAAATTATTTCTACACAAAGAATTATAAGAACATTTCTATTATTATTATTTATATTATTAGGATTGATTTCATTTTAAACAGTTATTTAATGTCAAAACGATAGTAGCTATTTAACCTGTGATATTTTAATGCAAAGTAATAAGAATGAGGCAAATATGCACAAAAAAGATTGAATGATTGTCTGAAACGCTGGTTTATGGTTGGACTGATCACCACTGTCTCTCTTACAGTGTGTGTAACTGTGTTATCTAAAATGCCTGATGCAAGAATGTTTTGTGTGCATCTTAAAACACAGGTTGCATTTAATTACGCAGAAACAACTGATAAAAAAAATCAGAAATAAAAATTAGATTAAAGAAGACAGCAACCATGCTGTTTAGTGCTAAAATCAGTTTATTTTTAGGCAATGATTTTATATTGTTTTTAGAAACGTTTTGTAAAATGATGCATTTTTTTTAAAAAAAACTATGTTTTTCTCGTTCAATCGGCTAAAAAATTCCTGTGAATTTATTTATCTTTTCTAATTTTATTTTCGAGTAGGACCTAAGCTAAATCAATGACGTCATATCGTCGGTCAGTGTACGTTCGCGCCTAAAGCTGACCGAGGACCAACAGAGCTTCCAGAACTGTCATGGGGAAATGAAAGTTTTCAGACCTCTGTTTAGAGGACGCCAGATTCAAAGACCGGCTTTGGCCAGTAATCGGCAACAACCGAGAGGCTTATTGTCATGTCTGTAAAAAGAAACAGGAAGGAGGAACGCAGCTCGTTTCTCCAAAATTTAACAAGAAAGTACCTAAACAATTCTGTAAAGGAATCTATAGGCCGTTTGGGTAATTAAACACAAACGAGGTCAGTTTACTGACTTACCTATAGTTTTAGGTGCGCATCGCTGAGCAGACTTTTATCTGCACAAACATGCCACCAATTCACGGGGTCTCAACTTTTTCAGAATAAATCAATAAATCTGACGATGTGATTAGCCAGAAATGTAACTTCACTGGAGACTTCAATTTATATTGGTCTACCAGAAAATAGACCTTTTATTGAAACTATCACAAGAATTACATTAAACATTTGTATCGATATTAGCTCTGATTTAATAACTACGTTGACAAGAATTCAAGTTAAAAACAAACGGACAGTTGGACCTTTCTGTTGGCACATTACTTAACAGGTTAAATGCTTATGAAAAATAAGAAATAGGAGGAAGGAGTACTGGAAGCTAAGTTAAGCTAAAGTTGGTTACTTTGAACCAGACTGGGTGACACTTTTTCCCACACGAGCAGCTGCTGGGCTCCCGCACGTTCAAACACACCACGGCTCGTTACCTGTTGACGGTTCGTCTCTTGGAGACAAGAGTGGAGAAGTTTGTGGACACACACGTGGATGGGTTTGTCCAGTGGCCGTCCAGTTGGAACTTCAGCGTGAGTGTGCTGATTCACGATACGAGGAAACTCGCCTCCCTCGGCAGGAAACAACGGTCAAGCGCACAGACTGATTTTCAAAATAAAACTTTAGAAAACAAATTCTTCCAGAAGATGAGTGACGAGTTACAGTAAGCTTTACTGTAACTCCAGCTGAGACGTGGGTCGTTGACACATGACCGGACCGTCTCCAGCTTTTCCCAGAGGAGAGAAACCAGTTGTCAGTTAGTTCTCTTCCAAACACTAACTAAAAATGCAGGAAATGCCCATTTATAGGGGAGGTGGGGTCTCCCCACCTCCTCGATGACTATTGGCCGAAAGTCTCTTGACGGACAACAGGAAAAATGTTTACAAAGCGACCAGATGGCCGCTCGTGAGCACAGAGAAATATTATGGCTAACTTCATAGACAACACAAAAGAAGCTGCAAGTTAAACGTTTACTCTGACCTTGTGCTTTAGATTCAAAGACTGCTTGTTCTGCAGAAATAAACCAGCAGAAGGGTCAAAGTCATGCAAGTAACAGATCATCATTGAAATGACAAAAATACTGTTTGATCAATTCTGAATTAACACACATTAAAGAGAAAGTTCAATCTGATTAATTAGTGTCCATTAATTCAAAATAATTGTAACAAAATATAGTGTCCACTTGTCTCCTTGAGCTCCAAGCAAGTGTAACACTGAGAGTTTCAGAGAGGTGTGAACCCTAAAATATCAAAGACGAGGTGTATCACTACAGTCCCCCTTTTTGGAAGTCATCGCCTGTCCTTGGAGATGAGTTCCAACCCGAAAGGATACCACCGAATGTCTCTGACCTCTATGTAATCCAGCAAGTGGAAAAAAAAAAGTCAAAAAAAGTTCAAAATTATATTCCCATAATGTTTTTGGAAATTCCATATTGTTCGTAGGTAATCCCATTGCGGTAAGCTTTCAATCCTTTGGAAACATAGTCTGTTAACCCATGGAAAACTGAGTCTGTGATCCCTTGGAAAACAAAGTCTTATAATCCACAACGGTAAATCCACAACGATGGGGGTTATTGATTTCATCAGCAAGAATGGTTTTTAATCAGCATGTAGAGGGGATCCCTCGATTGAAGCAGAGGAGGCGGGCCTTGGATGAAGGTTGAAGACCAACGTTGGATCAGCAGGTCCCCACATCGAAGGTTGCAGGCTGGATGGCTTCCAGTCGGTGCCACCCTGGTTCAATGTGTCATGCAATTATGTGGTTTTAGGTGGGCTTATGATAGGGATTCTACATTAAGCCTTACCTATATGCACCTGGTATGTAAGCTATCATGGATTAGATCAGCTAAAATTACCAATTAAGGGGTGGATCAATGCTGTAAAAATCAGAAATAGGGATCTATACCTATAGAAATGTGGAGGGCTTCTGTAACGAAGGCCTCTTCATTCAAACTATTCCTCCATTCATTATTTAGTTTAGGTTAAACTAAAATAAAAAAAATGAAATCTAGTTTGGTCTAAATGTCTGTTGTCTTTTAGACGAACGACGCAAGATTTGGTATTCCCTATAAATTTTGAAGTCTATGGCGAGACTCATCAAAATGAATAGATCTAGAATAGAAACGATCGAATCGGTCCTACCTAAATGATTGGGAGATCAGTGTAGATTATAGTACCTTAAGTAGTATTGATCTACAATGACTCTTCAAAGATTGAGATCTTTAACAAAATGAACAGCATGTTGGCATAGTTAAAATCCATTTAAGTCTTCAACTTATCAACAATCAAAACCTCTTTTGGCTGGGAGTGTTCAGAAAACAATAACAACTTCAATAACACAAAAGTAGCAATCAAGCAACTAAAAACAACGTTTCACTACGTCAAACTCACTCTGGTCGTCAGATTCCACGTGTCACACACAAGAAAAACAGTTCTTAGCTTTATAACCGATGTCAATTAAATCCTGCAGATTTAAACGGTTGTTAAGGTTAGTTTTTGTTGTGGGTTTTATGCTTAGCGTTTCTAAGTTCTAGTTGGAACGGTTTCTTTTCGCAACTAGTATAGTTTAAACTGTTTAGTTTATTTACTATCCTGTGCTTGGACGACCTTATTTTCCCATGAAGTCTGTGAGTTTGCGAGATCTTTGTCGTTTGTGGGGTTATTGAAATCTTTGTCCTTGACATGGGCATGACCTAACATCACCCCCCTGTGGTCATGAGGGACCATGCACACGGGTGTGGACGTCCGTCCATGGGCACGAGTTAGGATGCCTTTGTTTAGTCTAAGCTGTTCGCGCAGTTTATGGGGAGCCTTGTACAGGAACCTTATAGGTTTCGGCCAACGTACCTCTGTACGTTTACCTCTTTCTGCGTAATGCAGGTGTGTCACAACCGTCGGAGCAGTCGCAGGCGTGTCTGACAGGTCAGACCGCGACGTGTCACTGTCGTTATGAGGTGTGTCTTCCCACTTCATGAATGAAGAGGTGCTCTTTGAGTCTGTAAGAACTATGTCATCTCTGAGTAGTTCTAGATTCAAATGCTCTTGAACCAAGGTTTCATTGAAAGCTTGGATGATAACTGAATTACCTGTCCCAGAGGACAGCACAGCGTTCTCGGTGCGTGATCCTTGGACCTCTACACCGTCCTCTACCTGTGGTAGGAAGTGTGAGTCTGCCCCCCTTTTGTTTGAGGAGGGGTCCTCAAAATCTGTAACAATGGAGTCCAAGTGACTGTCAGCGTGTTGTAGACTGTCACCCTCTGGACTCAGATGTCCTTGAACCAAGACTTCACTGAAAGCTTGGCTGTATGCCGCATTACCTGTCCCATAGGACAGTACAGCGTCATCGGTGTGGGACCCTTGGATCTCCACACCTTCTTCTACCGGTGGTAGGTAGTGTTCAGTGAGCGCTGAAGGTGTCAGCTCGCAGAGGAGGTCCTCGTGATGGGCCAGAGTCCGGTCCAATTGTTGAGTCTCCTCTGTCTCACCTGTACATGAAGGATCACTTACCGGGTCTGTGGTCTCGGTTGGGGAATCCCTTGTGACCTTAGCGGTACCTGCTGTTAGACAGTCAGTGTCCTGACCTTGGGGAGGTACCACGAATGGCAGTGGACTGCTCACTGTGGCCCACATTGTCTGATTGCCATAATTTATAATCGCTTCAAAGCGATTTATAAAATCTTGGCCAACCACAAATGGAGCCCGGAGTGAGTCAAGTTCAGACACATATACCGGGTGGTATAGTGACATCTCGCCAATCTGCATGTGAACCATGGCTATTAGGGTTGTTCTCGTCTTTGCGAGGCCCTGTTGCTCACCATAAGTGTATTTCACAAAGGGTATTTGCCTGTCAACATCGTTAGCGGTGGTCCTTAGCTCCTCAAACAGTTCGGCTGACATGGTAGACACGTCTGAGCCGCTAACCAGGAGCGCTTCTTGCGCGAGGACCCCTTCCAATGTGAGTGGCACCTTCAGCACTCACTGAACACTACCTACCACCGGTAGAAGAAGGTGTGGAGATCCAAGAGTCCCATACCGATGACGCTGTACTGTTCTGTGGGACAGATAATTCGGCATACAGCCAAGCTTTCAGTGAAGTCTTGGTTCAAGGACATCTGAGCCCACAAGGTGACAGTCTACTACACGCTGACAGTCACTTGGACTTCATTGTTACAGATTTTGAGGACCCCTCCTCAAACAAAAGGGGGGCAAACTCACACTTCCTACCACAGGTAGAGGACGGTGTAGAGATCCGAGGATCACACACCGAGAACGCTGTGCTGTCCTCTGGGACAGGTAATTCAGTTATCATCCAAGCTTTCAATGAAACCTTGGTTCAAGAGCATTTGAATGTAGAACTACTCAGAGATGACATAGTTCTTACGGACTCAAAGAGCACCTCTTCTGTCATGAATTGGGAAGACGTACATCACAACGACAGTGACACGCCTGCGACGGCGCCGACAGTTGTGACACACCTGCATTACGCAGAAAGAGGTAAACGTACAGAGGTACGTTGGCCGAAACCTATAAGGTTCCTGTACAAGGCTCCCCATAAACTGCGCGAACAGCTTAGACTAAACAAAGGCATCCTAACTCGTGCCCATGGACGGACGTCCACACCCGTGTGCATGGTCCCTCATGACCACAGGGGGGTGATGTTAGGTCATGCCCATGTCAAGGACAAAGATTTCAATAACCCCACAAACGACAAAGATCTCGCAAACTCACAGACTTCATGGGAAAATAAGGTCGTCCAAGCACAGGATAGTAAATAAACTAAACAGTTTAAACTATACTAGTTGCGAAAAGAAACCGTTCCAACTAGAACTTAGAAACGCTAAGCATAAAACCCACAACAAAAACTAACCTTAACAACCGTTTAAATCTGCAGGATTTAATTGACATCGGTTATAAAGCTAAGAACTGTTTTTCTTGTGTGTGACACGTTGGAATCTGACGACCAGAGTGAGTTTGACGTAGTGAAACGTTGTTTTTAGTTGCTTGATTGCTACTTTTGTTATTGAAGTTGTTATTGTTTTCTGAACACTCCCAGCCAAAAGAGGTTTTGATTGTTGATAAGTTGAAGACTTAAATGGATTTAACTATGCCAACATGCTGTTCATTTTGTTAAAGATCTCAATCTTTGAAAAGTCATTGTAGATTAATACTACTTAAGGTACTATAATCTACACTGATCTCCCAATCATTTAGATAGAACCGATTCGATCGTTTCTATTCTAGATCTATTCATTTTGATGAGTCTCGCCATAGACTTCAAAATTTTTAGGGATTACCAAATCTTGCGTCGTTCGTCTAAAAGACAACAGACATTTAGACCAAACTAGTTTCATTTTTTTTTAGTTTAACCTAAACTAAATAATGAATGGAGGAATAGTTTGAATGAAGAGGCCTTCGTTACAGAAGCCCTCCACATTTCTATAGGTATAGATCCCTATTTCTGATTTTTACAGCATTGATCCACCCCTTAATTGGTAATTGTAGCTGATCTAATCCATGATAGCTTACATACCAGGTGCATATAGGTAAGGCTTAATGTAGAATCCCTATCATAAGCCCACCTAAAACCACATAATTGCATGACACATTGAACCAGGGTGGCACCGACTGGAAGCCATCCAGCCTGCAACCTTCGATGTGGGGACCTGCTGATCCAACGTTGGTCTTCAACCTTCATCCAAGGCCCGCCTCCTCTGCTTCAATCGAGGGATCCCCTCTACATGCTGATTAAAAACCATTCTTGCTGATGAAATCAATAACCCCCATCGTTGTGGATTTACCGTTGTGGATTATAAGACTTTGTTTTCCAAGGGATCACAGACTCAGTTTTCCATGGGTTAACAGACTATGTTTTCCAAAGGATTGAAAGCTTACCGCAAAGGGATTACCTACGAACAGTATGGAATTTCCAAAAACATTATGGGAATATAATTTTGAACTTTTTTTGACTTTTTTTTTTCCACTTGCTGGATTACATAGAGGTCAGAGACATTCGGTGGTATCCTTTCGGGTTGGAACTCATCTCCAAGGACAGGCGATGACTTCCAAAAAGGGGGACTGTAGTGATACACCTCGTCTTTGATATTTTAGGGTTCACACCTCTCTGAAACTCTCAGTGTTACACTTGCTTGGAGCTCAAGGAGACAAGTGGACACTATATTTTGTTACAATTATTTTGAATTAATGGACACTAATTAATCAGATTGAACTTTCTCTTTAATGTGTGTTAATTCAGAATTGATCAAACAGTATTTTTGTCATTTCAATGATGATCTGTTACTTGCATGACTTTGACCCTTCGGCTGGTTTATTTCTGCAGAACAAGCAGTCTTTGAATCTAAAGCACAAGGTCAGAGTAAACGTTTAACTTGCAGCTTCTTTTGTGTTGTCTATGAAGTTAGCCATAATATTCTCTGTGCCCACAAGCAGGCCACCTGGCTGTTTATGTAAACAGTTTTCCTGTTGTCCGTCAAGAGACTTTCTGCCTATGGGATCATACTTCCATCTTTTATTTTGTTAACCAGCCTGTAGCCGTTAAGGAGGTGGGTCAGTCCCCACCTCCCCTATAAATGGGCACTTCCTGCATTTTCGTTGTGCAGATATAGTTCATTCAGTGCCTCACCTCTAACTTTGCTGTTGGAGCTTGGAGGAATATATACAGCAACGATCATAAAAGCTGTAAATTCCCTCGGTAAATAGAACAGTCTGCATTTAATAGTCATAAACTCCACTAAAGGTGCGCAATGTTTGTAGACCACAGCAGCATCCAGACACCATGCGTTGTTGATGTAAACACAGAGCCCCCCTCCGCGTGTCTTACCTTCCTCGATGAGAGCACGTTCCGCTCTGTAGCATGTTAGCCTCTCGAGCTGAATAGCATGGTCCGGAACGTTGTTATTAAGCCACGTTTCCGTGAATACAAACACACAACAGTCTCTCACAGTCTTTTGTGTCGTTCGTAGCAGGCGTATATAATCCAATTTGTTGTCCAAGGAGCGTACGTTAGCCAAAACCATGGATGGAATAGCCGGCTTGTGTGGGCTAGCTGCTAGCCTAGCTCCGATACCTCCGCGCTTACCCCGCTTCTGCTTCCTGTCACACCGCTTGTGGCGCTTCCACTGCGTGTGCAATGAAGGGAGGCTCGGTGCTGGCTTCCAGAGCAGGCCGCAGGCACGTACCTTCTCCTCGAGCTCGCTGTTTATTTCCAAATGAGCGGTTTTTCCGACATCAAGCAGGAACTCACGGCTATACTTGCGTTCTTGAACATGTAGACATGACAAAGACGTGCCGGCACTTTGCGGCATGCAGGACAGAACAGACGAAAACACTGTGTTGTCGGGAGAGAGAGAAGCCGCGGCGTTTGCACGCGCCGCCATCTTGGAACTACAGTGTCTTCTTATTGATGAATTTTCACCCAAACAAATGTGTATTTTGATTTAAGACAAGCTCAGAGTCCAGTTTTATTTTAGCCATTTTAGCAAAAATAAATTTGATGACCATGTTACATTACTGTAGAAAACGTATAAGACTCAATCTAAATGATACACAAGATTTAAACACTGTTTACATTATAGCATTACATCTTCTGACTTTAAGTCACAGCTTCCTCGACTGCTCTTGGAGATTTAAAAACGTAATCAGTCAGAGAAAGGTAACTGGATGGTTGAACAGAAGAGCTGCTTCATCAGACGGTTTCCACTGTCCTCGGTGCCTAATTGGAATAACTTGTTTGTATTTGGTGTTTGGATCTGATATTGGCTCTAGCCTCCTTACTGCTTCCTTCATGTTTGAGCTGTATGGTGTCTCCCCACTTCTCACAAACATCCAGGCTGGACCAGAGGTTCTCTCATCATCATCATCACCTCCTACCGTGTCCTGTACAGTGGAATAACATGTCTCTTAAGGGCTGCTATAAAACCATATACAGTAGCAGACATCTGTTGAATATAAAAAGTTTATATTGTTTGATATTTAACAGGTTTGACTTCAGCTCAAGTTTTGTACACAAGCTTGAGTTAAAATAACTTTTGCTTCAAAACTGAGTAATTCCTGACAGTCTGAAGAACTTTCTGGTTTTAGATCTTACTGAATGTTCATCAGAGCATTTTTCTGCAGGACCAATTGCTTTGTAATGAGTTTTAACAAGTAGCAAAAATTCAGATGCAGCTAAATGCTCAAACCCAACAATAATTGAGTAATAATCTGTAAGAATAAAGCCTTTGTTAAACACGTAAAATTTAGAAAACACTTTTGTAAGATCTAAATGCTAAGAGGCATATCAGTCAGGAATGGTAATATAATAATATAAGCATTAGATAAAGGCTAGCATTAGCATGCTAGCTCCACAAACAAATTCACCATTTGCCACTTTTAGAATAAACAGACAGCTGAAGTCTTTTTCACAAACAACCATCTAAAAATTGAGAGGAATATCAGTCAGAAATGCAAATAGACATTAGATAAAGGGCTTTCAATGATTTAAAACTTACTTGCAGCCAGCCTGCTTGTCACTGCATGGCTCATTTTCCAGAAAAATAAATAAATAAAGTAAATAAATAAATAAACGATCGGAAGCACGTGATCGGTAGAGAGCTCACGTTGGACGTTGCCAGGGCGGTGAAAACTGCGCCCAACATTTTCCCAGTGTTTATGTAACGTTGTGGAATAACTACGCATGTGCCATTTATAACGACAGTCTATGGATAAGATACATGCGCCCCCAGGACAGGAAATACGTCACTAATCAGAAAACGTTTTTTGAAACAAATAATATAACTCATCATTACTCATAAAATATTTATCCTACACAACTAAAAACATACTGTATATGCATATATTTTGAAATATTTTAATTTTATTAATTCATTAAAAAAAAAGTAAAGCTTCAATGTAAAGTGAAGAGCTCCAGAGGTTCCAGTGGGGCGGTGCCCTAGCGCCCCCTATTGGCTGTCCGCCCCTGCTCCCCAGGTGTTTTGTATTTAGTCTGATTATGACTTGCCTTTATATTCTGAGCTCTCCTGTATCTCAGGCAGGGGAGCATTAAGTGTAGATTCCTGCACCATCACGGTCAGTTCCTAGTTTCCTGGTTTCCTAGTGTCCTGGTTTCCTAGAATCCTGGTACGGTATTCTGAGTATTCCTCGAGTCGTGAGTAATTCTGCTGCCCTGTCAGCTTCCCTGAGTAATTCTGCTGCCCTGTCAGCTTCCTATGTTTTGTTATTGACTTTTTATAATTAGATACATTTTTTGCTGCATTCTTGGAGTCTTGCTTGCATTTGGGTCTCAACCAACACTCGATCGTGGCAAATGTTTAAAGTGATCATTCATGTGTAAAAATAGAGCCCAAGTAATGAAGAGAAACTGCAGTTTTAAGTAGCTGAACAGAGCTAATCAAAGAAAATGTCCTTTTTTTTTCTTTTCTTTTTTTTTCTTTTTTACTATGGATGAAAACTAACATTGGAGATAAAACATGGTATAAAAAGAAGAATCACTTAGGATGAACACAGATTACCAATGGCACGCATTATGAATACATGCTGCTGGGCTGTACCGGTAATCACTTTCTCTGAAGAATGTCATTTAGCAATAAGTTGACAGAATTCTGGGCATGCTACTCTCTGATAAATGAAACATTTAGGTCTTTTTACCCTAACTGTTCTCAAAATATCAAGAGCTTCTCCAAATGCCTTAGTTTCAATTTAAGAATTCAGCCATTGCATCACTGCTTCTCACCCCACTCCAGCCTCCCAGAGGACTCGCCTGTCAGCTGCTTAGTTCTAGCTTTTCTTCAGCTCAGGGAATGGGGTGAAGTGAATAGGAACAAGGATGCAACACTGGCTAATTGGCTTTTATGACAATCAAGTTAGCATGGCAAGCAAGCTGCCATAGTAATTAATAGTTTTAAAAGAGAAAATCTCAAAGTCAAATTAAAATTCCACTAACTTACTGAAACATCCAACCAACTGAAGTAATTTTAAACATGGCATCAACTAATGTTTGCCTATTTTCTGATTTGTCTGTATGTTCTGTAAAATAATTGTATGGTATTTTGTCTTTTGGACAAGTCAGCTGTCCTGTTTAACAAAAATAATAATAAGTTAAAAAATACTGAGATGTGCAAATTGAATTGTGGTGTAAAAACATGCATTCATTATGAAACTGAAAGTTTGATGTAGTAGTAACTGAGTCAATCACAACATATATTCCAAGTGCTAACAGAATGTCACATCTCAAAATGTTGCATGGGATCATACATGGGTCATTCCACTGAATGGGTGCCTTTTACTTGTAAGTCTCCAAAGTTGAATATATTTTTTACATGTTTTTTTTTAACTGGATATAGTAATATACACATGTAAGAGAGTCAGAGTCAGAGTCAGAGAATCTTTATTGTCATTTGCACCGCATGTGGTACATGTGATGAAATGAGATTATGTACACAGGGTCCCAGTTACATTCAACAACAAAATGTAAGAGAAAAACAGTAATAACATCTAGGATTAACTAAGAAAAACATCAACTAGAAATACACTAAGCAATAATGTAATAGAAAAACAAAATCATTATAGACAGCCGCACGAACATGAGTCTATATGAGCAAATGGTCACATATGACCATTGTAACTATTCAAAATGGCCATTGGTCCATCTTAGGTGATTTTATTAAATTTTGTATTAAGCTTTAAAGTCGAAGATGGTTGCATTTTTTTCAGTCCTGTTACCAAAACTCATTTGACATCCAAAAAGCATATTTTACAATATAACAACTAATTTTATTGTATATTCCTAATAAGGTCTTTATTTTTGATGGAATGGTTTAATAGATACTTAAATAGTTTCTTTTTTTAACCAAAATGTCCCTTCATACAAACAGAAATTGTGTTTCTCTAAAATTTCAAAAGGCTTATTTAAAAATTTACAGAGACCAAAAGCAAAAGTTTATTACATTTATGATCATGTAATGTATTAAACAATTAGGTAAAAGACAGACCAAACAAAACTGAGGAAAGTAGTTTAATTTTATTTTTTTCCAAAATACCATGACGTAACAGGACTGAACAACAGGTAACAGGACTGAACAAAGGTCAAAAGGGACTGAGTGGGTGAGTCCCTGTTTCTGCTACAGAGTGAGGACCATCGTGAGTGAGTGTTGTGTGTGTGATAACAAATTTATGTGGCCTTATGTGGCCTGTTACTCTCAGTCCTGTTACTGATACTCAGTCCTGTTACTCTTGTAAGAGTAACAGGACTGAGTATCAGTAACAGGACTGAGAGTAACAGGACTGAGTTTTTTTTAGCATAAAGTTAGCAAATACATGAAATATAGCCACATGGCATCCTTGCTAATAGCATGAAGCAACTGAGCACATTCTATTGATTTACATAAATTTTGTTTGTATTTAATTAACAAATGAAAACTAAGAGATAATTTAGGTAACAGGAGAGTGTGTTGAGATTGACCCTTTCAGCCATAGTTGAAACATTATCCAATTTACAGAAAAATAAATGAAAGAACTTACTTTTGGTCTTCCCATGACTTTTAGAAGGTCAAACTGATGAAACTTCTTGATGACCATGTGACTTCTGGAATGTTCCAAATCTTTCAAATGGGCTAATGTGTTATGGTAACAGGACTGAGTGAAAACCAAGGGACACAACTAAAATATGTATTTTAACAAAAATAAAATATATTTATTTTGAAAAAAATATATGTAAACCATAAATGGGATTAGCAGTCACACAACCCCCCCAAAAAAATAACAGTTCTTTAGGATTTTATTTATCATGTTTTATTGTAAAGTGTAAGGTTATAGAGTGAGGACAGGTGACAAAAGCTGTTTCTTCAGTATTCTTGGTAGTTTTTAATAATCATCTTTATCATATATCTTAAATTTGCAATTGGATCACATGCAGGACATTTTATTTCATAAGAAAATATGTTTCACAGCTAATTTTTATATGAATTTATAAATATAATTTCAGGGGGACGTAAAAGGCACCCATTCGGTGGAATGACCCACATAATGTTACTTATAAGGGATAATAAGGGATAACAAAAATGGCAATCCACCTTTTCTCATCAAAAGATGATCTTAGTCCCAAAGTTTGTCATGAAATGCATTGAGGAAAATTCATTATTTTAAGGTAGTGTAGCCGGGTCGGGTGTGGTAAAAATTGAGTACTGAAGTTTAAAAATATTATTTTAAATAATAAAATTGGTTAAAATGGTTGTACCTATAAAGTTACCTTTAAAAGCACGCAGGCCCGTTTGTAGAGGAGGTTTGGGAGAAGTACACACTGACACCCAATTAAATTGCACAGTTCTTTGTTTAATTAAATTGTTACGACCGTATGAGGGAAAAAACATATTTAAAGGACATTGGACACAAGAAAAGGTTTAAAAGATATTTTATTAACTAAAACTAAGAGCCTCCAGGCGGTCAGGGTCCTCTCAGGCTTCTCCCACCCGTCTGGAGCGCCTTCTCCTGCTCAGCGTCCTTAAAGAAACAAAAATAAATTAAAAAGAGAAAGTTCAAAGGATTGTAGGACAAGTGGGTGCGGACGAAAAGAACAAAACGCCACCTGGACCGACCCAATCCTATACAGGACCATCGTGTCTTCCCAGGCGACGATCTACCTGGCCAATAATCCCTCTGAATAAACAGAAAAACGATAACTGAACTACCGACACCCACACAGTCAAAAGTATCAAATAAATAGAGAAAAATATGGAAACAGACTCTCACTCTGTTCACATTGGCTGTCCCCCTCCTGGGCAGCTGCTCAGATGCTTCCCTTGAGCATCTGACAAAAAGAAGAGTCAACCAGAGTATTACGGGTCCAAAACCACACACCAGTTAAGCTAGAGTCACACAAACACTCAAAGTGCTTCAATACTCACAGCTCTCAACAGTAGCAACTAGTCCTGAAATCAGTGCCAGGCCTTAAGGGCCTATTTCAGCTCCAACAGGAGCAAACAACAACAATCTGAGAGGGTGGAGATCTCTCAGTATTTTTCAGTTACCTGACAGTGTCCTCAGTAGTTCCAATGAACCTCAGCTGAATTTCACACCTTCCAGTAGACTTCAATAAGCCTCCACTCATTCAACAAGCCTTTCTTGGTACAACAAGTCTCCACCCTGCACCAAACACAGCATGCCAGCTTTATAGGTAGGACCTGCAGGTGAACAGCAGCTTTGCCCAATCAAGCCTGAGTGAAGCAGGCTGAGTAATAAAAAAGGTGAGTTCTTCATTGAACCAGCAGGCTGCAGCAGTTTGTAGCAAAGATAAATAAAAGCAAGGATGTTTGAACTTCTAAAATCCCCAGGGTGCATAACATCCCCACCGCCAGAGTTTTGTTGGGGGAGAACGTGCAGATGTCACCTAAAGACACAGCACTCCTCCGCAAAAAAAAAAAAAAACATACTGGTATCTCAGAGGCGAAAAAGTGTATCACCTACAACATTATCCTTTCCTTTAATGTACTGTATAGCAATGTTGAAAGTTTGTAGCCGTAAGGACCATCTCATAAGACGTCGATTATGGTTGCACATTTGGTTCAAAAAGGTTAGAGGATTGTGATCTGTAAATATAACAACAGGGTCACATGAACCTCCAACGTACACTTCAAAGTGTTCCACGGCTAAAATCAGGGCTAAGGCCTCCTTTTCAATAGTGGAGTATTGTTTCTGATGTTTATTCAGTTTCTTTGAGTAATAGGAGACGGGGTGATCCACTCCATCAGCACCCTCCTGAAGAAGGACAGCTCCTATACCCGTATCACTTGCATCCACAGCTATTTTGAAAGGAACATCAAAATGTGGTGCGGATAACACTGGAGCGGTGGTTAACAACAACTTGGTTTGATCAAAGTCAAAGTCAACTTTATTGTCAGAACTGCAATATGTACAGGACATACACAGGACCGAAATTGCGTTTCTCTCAGTCCCTCGGTGCAACAGTAACCATCTAAACACTAAACACTAAAACATTTAATAAACATAAGCATAAAATAGTAAAAGTGTAACACTGTCCTGAGTTTTTTCATAATAGTATAAAAGTATGAAAATTTACACCAACACTGAAACACCAAACACCCCTGAAACACCAAACACCCAATGAACATAAGCATAAAATGAAATAATAAAAGTGTAATACTGTCCTGAGTTTTTGCATAGTAGTATAAAAAGTATATCTATAAAATAAACTGAAGGTTCTAGCATTGACATTTGCAAAGAGTGGCACAGCAGCATATAAGTTAATGTACACAGTATATGTATGAGGTATTTGATGTTGGTATATAGGCAAAGTGGCATATGCAGTGAGGCACATAAGGCACATTTGGCATCCTTAGATAAGGCTAGTCAGAGAATGCTGTATATGTATCTGCAGTAGTGTAGATAAAAGTAGTGTAAATGTAAACAGTAGTAATAAATGTAAAGCAGTAGTAATAAATGTAAACCGTATTAATAAATGTAAACAGTGAATGTAAACAGTAGTATGACTATAGGCAGTAATGTAATACAAACATTAGTGCAAATATGAGAAGTAGTGCAAACTGAATGAGCACAAGTGAATAACCCGTTTGATGACACAGAGTCCAGTGTTAAAAACTTTGTGTTGAGTGGTAATGTGTGAGAAAGTTTTTTGTGTTAAGGCAGTTCAAATGGGAGGGGAGGCAGAGCAGGCAGAGTGTTTAGCATTCTGACTGCCTGATGAACAGAGCTGTCTCTCAGTCTACTGGTACGAGCCTGGAGACTCCTCAGTCTCCTCCCTGATGGCAGCAGTCTAAAGCGGCTGTGTAGTGGGTGTGTGGGATCACCTGCCATGCAGTGGGCTTTCCGAGTGAGGCGTTTGCTGTGTAAGTCCTGCAGTGAGGGCAAGGAGGTGCCGACGATCTTCTCAGCTGCTCTCACGATGCGCTGGAGGCTCTTGCGGCATGATGCAGTACATGCACCAAACCACACCGTGATGCAGCTGGTCAGGACACTTTCTATGGCACCCCTGTAGAAGGTGCACATGATGGGGGTTGAAGCTCCAGCCCTTTTCAGCTTGCGGAGAAAGTAGAGGCGCTGGTGAGCCTTCTTGGACAGTGCTGCAGTGTTCCTGCTCAAAAGCTGTTTGACACTGCTCATTCCACTTGAAAGCTACTTTGGGGCTAAGGAGGTCCGTCATGGGAGCCGCTACAGAGGAGAAATTTTTACAAAACCCTCTGTAATACCTAACCATGGCTAAATATCTCCTTAGTTCTGTACGGGTGGAGGGAACAGGAACAGATAGAATAGATTCTATCTTTGCCTCCACGGGACGTACATGACCACCTCCAACTATCTTTCCTAAATAGGTTACCGTGGCATGACCAAATTGACATTTGGACAAGTTAATAGTTAAGTTGGCTTTTTCTAGACGGGCAAAAACAATCTGCAGGTGTTTTAAATTATCATCCCATGTATCAGAGAAAATCACCACGTCGTTTAAATATGCTTCACAAAAATCAAGCTCAGACAACACAATGTTCATGAGCCTCTGAAAAGTGGCAGGAGTGTTGCACATTCCAAATGCCATTACAGTATACTGTAGAAAAGCATCTGGGGTGACAAAAGCAGACAGCTCCTGACCACAATCAGTTAAAGGAACTTGCCAATATCCTTTTAAAAGGTCAAGGGTAGTTACAAACTGTGCAGATCCAACGTGGTCCACACAGTCCTCCATCC
Organism: Garcialebias charrua; assembly: GCA_038048925.1. Classification (NCBI taxonomy): domain Eukaryota; kingdom Metazoa; phylum Chordata; class Actinopteri; order Cyprinodontiformes; family Rivulidae; genus Garcialebias; species Garcialebias charrua. The sequence goes on from JBBPBX010017475.1 coordinate 23,418, forward strand.
TGGGTAACGGGTAGCAATCAGGTTTTGTTACCATGTTAATTTTTCTATAATCAGTACAAAACCTGTCACTTCTACCTTGTTTGATAGCTAACAGGCAAGGCGAACTCCATGCACTATTACTCTGAACAGCTAGTCCATTATCTAGCATATATTGCACTTGTTCTTTTAAACGCTGTCGCTTATCAGGATTTACTCGGTAAGGGTGTTGTTTTATTGGCTGTGTTTCACCCATGTCGATGCCGTGTTTTATCACTCCTGTACGAGAGGGAATATCAGAAAACAAGCCATTATAGGAGGCGATCAATTGTTTCAGGTCCTCTCTCTTAGACTCATCCAGATGGGTAAACAGCAGGTCTAAATTTTCTAAGTAGTATGAATTAGGAAGTTTCCCTTCCATGTCTGCAGGGGAAATGTCCAGCTCGCTTTCAGCATCTGAAAGTTCCTGTCTGTCTGCAGAGTCAGATACAGCACAAACTGTTTCTAATTGTTTGTTATCTGGTTCTATGTAGGATTTTATCATGATAATATGGCACAATCTAGAACTACGTTTCCTGTCTGGGGTTGTGATTTTATAATCAAGATCAGATATCTTATCTTTAACAACATAAGGTCCACAGTATTTAGCTTGCAAGCTGGTACCTGGGACAGGAAGCAAGGTCAAAACCTTGTCTCCAGGCGGAAATGTTCTTTTCACAGCTTTTTTAATCAAAGAGTGATTTCATCCTGGCTTGTGCAGTTTGCATGTTTTTCTGAGCTATATCACATGCTCGTTTTAATTTAAAACGAAAATTACTGACGTAGTCCAATAGGTTCTGGTCAGTGTTCTCACACAGCCATTTCTCTTTTAAAAGCTTCAGAGGACCGCGCATGTTGTGAGCAAATACCAACTCAGCAGGACTAAATCCCAAAGACCCTTGAATCACTTCACGAATAGCAAACATCTGCATATGTACTCCTTCATCCCAGTCTTTTTCAAACTCTAAGCAGTAGGTACGTAACATAGTTTTCAAAGTCTGATGAAAACGCTCAAGGGCACCTTGACTCTCAGGATGATAGGTAGTAGAACAGGAATGCTTAATATTCAACTGTTCTAAAACTTGTGAGAATATTTTAGACATGAAGTTACTACATCGATCTGTTTGCACTACACGAGGTAGTCCAAACAGAGAGAAGAATCTAGTAAGCACTTTGACTACCACGGGGTAGTTATTTTACGTACAGGGAACACTTCAGGGAATCTAGTAGTGGTACACATTATTGTGACTAAAAATTTATTCCCAGCTTTTATCCTAGGCAAAGGACCAACTCAGTCAACAATAACCCGTTCGAACGGTTCACCCACCGCAGGAATGGGGTGAAGAGGGGCTGAAGGTATCACTTGGTTTGGTTTACCAGCCATCTGGCATACATGACAAGAATGACAGTGCATAATAACGTATTTTTTCAATCCTGGCCAAAAGAAATGATGCAGTATGCGATCATAAGTTTTTCTAATTCCTAAATGGCCAGCCATTGGATTGTCATGTGCTAAACGTAACACCTCAGTACGATAGGGTGTGGGAAGTACTATTTGTATGACATGGCGCCATTCATCATCAGGACGAACAGATAAAGGCGTCCATTTGCGCATTAATATGCCCTCTTTTAAAAAGTAACCTGTACTCAGATGCTTAGGGTCGTCTGGTAAATCGTCAGAAAAGAAGGCTTTTAATGACTCATCCTTCTTTTGAAGATTAGCTAGCTATTGGCTAGATAGAGACAGATTCATTTCTTCCAACTCCTTTACATCCATTTCCGTTTTTACAGGAAACTTTTCTTCCTCAGTACTCATCTTAAAGCTTTCGCTCAAATCAACATTATCATCAGCATCTTTTTCTAGCTGCTGACGTCTGTAAGCTGCTCGAGTTACAGCACAAGAAGTAAAAACGTCAGGATATTTACAAGCCATCTCATCTGGTTGAGCACACAGTACCGGAATGGGTGTTACATCAGGAGTAACAAGCACGCGTCCGCCCACCAAATCATTACCCATAATCATAGTGACTCCAGCAATAGGAAAGCTTGGTCGCAGTCCGACCACAGCTTCTCCTGAACACAATTCAGAATGGATTAAAATTCTGGCTAAAGGCACTTTAAAATCCTTCATGCTTGTAGTGATACACCTAATCTCTGATATTGTAGGCTTGACCTTCAAGTACACCTCTCTGCATCTCTTTGAAACTCTAAGTGTTACACCTTCTTGAAGCCCTCAAGGAGACGAGTGGACACTATTTTGGTTAACAATTATTATGAATTAATGGACACTAATTAATCAGATTGAACTTTCTTTTTAATGTGTGTTAATTCAGAATTGATCTACAGTATATTTTGTCATTTTAATGATGATCTGTTACTTGCATGAGTTTGACCTTTCTGGTTTTATTTCTGCAAGAACAAGCAGGTTCTGAATCTGGGACGTAAAGGCTGTGCAACTTCCTTCTCTGTTTTGTCTGTGAAAGTTAGACATAATATTCTCTGTGCTCACAAGCAGGCCATCTGGCTGTTTATGTAAACAGTTTTCCTGTTGTCCGTCAAGAGACTTTCTGCCTATGGAATTAAACTTCCATCTTTTATTTTGTTAAAACCAGCCAATAGTTATTAAGGAGGTGGGTCAGACCCCGCCTCCCATATAAAGGTCATTTCCTACATTTTTCTTTAGTGCTTTTGGAGAGAACTAACTCACATCTGGTTTTCCTCCTCTGGAAAAGCTGGAGACGTTCCGGTCATTTGTGTCAACTAGACCCACGTCTCAGCTGGAGTCACGGCAAAGCCTTGCTGTGCCTCGAAACACTCATTTCTGAAAGAATTTGTTTTCGGAAGTTTTATTTTGAAAGTCAGTCAGCGCGCTTGACCTTTGTTCCCTGCCGAGGGAGGCGAGTTTCCTCGTATCGTGAATCAGCCACACACGCTGAAGTTCCAACTGGACGGCCGTTGGACAAACTCATCCACGTCGTGTGTCCAGACACTTCTCCACTCTTATCTCCAAGAGACGAACCGTCAACAGGTAACGAGTCGTGGTGTGCTTGAACGTGCGGGAGCCCAGCAGTCTGCTCGTGTGGGGAAAAAGGTGTCACCCTGTCTGCTCAAAATAATCAACTTCGGTTAACTTAGCTTTCACTTTATTTCTTCCTCCTATTTCTTATTTTTCATAAGCTTTTAATCTGTCAAGTAAATGTACCAACAGTTTAAGTTCCTAACTGTCTGTTTGTTTTAATTTGAATTCTTGTCAACGTAGTTATTAAATCAGAGCTAATATCGATACAAATGTTTAATGTAATTTTTGTGATAGTTTCAATAAAAGGTCTATTTTCTGGTAGACCAACATAAGTTGAAGTCTCTCGTGAAATTACATTTCTGGCTAATCACATCACCGATTTATTGATTTATTCTGAAAAAGTTGAGACCCCGTGAAACTGATGGTAGGTTTGGGTAGATAAAATCTGCTCGGATCTTTCATCTAAACTATAGGTAAGTCAGTAAACTGACCTCGTAAGTGTTTGATTACACAAACGGCCTATAGATTTATTACATATTGGTGGCCGTACGGGTCTTCTGAAAGAGTAAATTGATTAAGTTGTTTGTGTAGTCTATGTGTTACGGTTGTGTTGGCATAGTTTGCATCCTGTTGTGAACTTATAGAATGGTTTTGGCTGGTGAGTGTCTCAGAGATTGCTAATCGTGGCATTGTCTGGTGCGTTTCCCGTTAGAATTATCTTTTCTTTCACATTTCAACGTATGCTTGAAGCTGCGGATGAATGAATGTTTGTTTGTGGGACGTTTTATTACGTGTCGCGAGGCTACATGCATTTTTTCGTTTTGTGACCGCCGTGTCACCTCTGCTTCATTTTATTACATCTGCGGTTTGCTGTTGAAGGTCTGTTTCACTCATTTGCTGCTCCGTTTTTACCTAATCTGTTACAACGTGTTGTTAGTTGTGGGGTTCGATTGGACCCTCTCAGCTTGGACCAGACGGGATCCGGTTCCGAGTGACGTAAAGTCCGTTGTTGTACACAGTTAGTGTGCTGCCTTCTCTGGAAGGCGTGGGGGTAGCCTGGATGTGAATGGGCTCGTTAGCAGTATTTTCTGTGGTGTATTCTACGTTTATTTTGTGAAAGAAGTGTCCAGTACTTTGGGTCGAGCTAACGTTAGCATTACAGAGACAAAATGGCTGCTTAAAGCGCTGTGATTGGTCCATTGTGTGTCTTGTTCAAAAAAGTTGGTTTCTGTAGACTCTGGTTGTCAGATTCATTTTTGCACACATTTCTGACAGTTTATCTGTGTTGTTTGGGTTCTATGCACGTGATATCGTCGAAGACTGGCTTAACCGCGGTGTTTTGCGATATTTCTGACTGTTTTAGAACGTTAAAAAGTCTGTTCCACGCTCTTGTTCGACCGACCGCAGGTCCGTGAACACAACGCTCGAACGGCCTGTCACACGTGGGTGGCGTTAGGGTTAGAAGACGCAGTTTCCCATGAACACTTGGGTTTTAGTAACTACAGTTCTGTCTTCGCTGTGATTGGTCGATTACGCTGTAAGTGTTGACGCTTGCGGGGTGGGGGAGCCCACTCCTCGTCAACTTTCACTTCGGCAAACCTGCTCTTACAGGCTTCATGCTTGTTTGTCCGTTACTATCTCTGAAAAGACTGTTTCATCGCGGTGTTTTGGGGATTTTAATGGGTGGATTGAGTCAGTTGCTCTGAAACTGCCGATCGCCATGTGACTAGGTCACGTGACACCGGGAGCTGCAGCTGCTTTATGGGTCCGACCTTATTTCTTTTAAACGCAGTTTAAAAGATTTCACAGTTCAACCAATGTTTCTCACATCGTTTCGTATTTTGTGAGGCTGGGGTTCGAGAGTTTTGTCACGTCAAAGCTCTGGATATTTCTGATTGATGCTTTTGACCCGTTGTTAGACGTCTGTGAATGTTTGGCAGCTCACGGCTGCGCTCACAGGCGACAACAGCGCCTCTATAGCAGGTCAGAAAGAGAATTGCAGTCGCTATGGTAAACTTATCCAGCGTTGTAACCCCATCTGCTGGGTGTTATGAGGAATACGGTTCATGTATTCCTGTATGCATTTCAACTTTCCTGTTTTTGAATAGTGTACATTTTGAAATGTTGAACACGCAGCATCCTTCATTTGATTTTCACATATAATCAAATGTTGATGGCAGAACAGTTACACAGATTTAATACAGACATGTCTGCTTTTTGATAAACTTGACACTTTTATCATAAATTCTGTGCAAAACAAGCTGTCTGTCCCTGTTTATTTTAAACTGCAAGGTTAAAATAACACACATGAGGCATCTTTTGTTTTGATTTTCACAAAAATCTCACAACGACAGCCGTTTTTGTTTGACCTTGTCACAGGTCGACAAATTAATAAAAATCACTGATTTTTATTTGATTTCACATCTTGGACTCCATGTTGGCTGCCGCAGGCATCACATGGTGAGACTGCACACTGTACAATAGGACCCACTTTACTTGATTTTTCACAGAAAATCAGTACAAAGATGGACGTTCAAACAGGTGCATCATCTGATGGGGCCTCCTCTTTTATCGCACGTAGATGGACATCTGCTTCAGCGTATGCTAATTACTTAGCTGCGGTGGAAGTCTGTCAGGATAAGTGGGAAAATCCCCTGTCGTTCTGCGACAGGCTGATGTCTGTCTACTCCGGTGGCAAAACTGTCCCTGGACTAGAGGAGGATGAGGAGTTTAAAGGTCTTTTCATTAAGAATCTCATGCCTTTCCAGAAGAAATGTGTTCGCTTCCATGTTAATTGCAAAGAGAGTACCATGGCAGAAATTAAACAATGTACTGTGGAAATTTTTGACATGCTCGAACGGCGGAATACACCCTCAGTGGTGTGCCCAGGTCAAAAGGTCACATCCCACTCGCAGGAAATAGAAGAGGTTCCCTCTCCTACAGAGTGCGAAATTAAACAGGTTTTTCATGATAACAAACCACAGATTGTGTCCAGTTGGAACAGTGTCTCTGATTGGTTCTCGGGGAGTTCTGAACCCCCTGCCCCTCAGGTCGAGAACCCTGAGATGAGCAATGAACCACAAAAGGTAGGTGTTCGCTCTCTAGATGAACCCAGATGGTTCGGATCGAACCAAAAGAGTTCTCTCATGGGTCTCACAGTGGGTGAGATTCGAAGGAGGTTGCATGGGCACCATGAACCATTGAACAATGGTCGGTCCCAACATGTACCCACGAGAAGCGGCCCTCCTGCCCCTCGAACTGCACAGTTTGAGACATGCAATGAGTCACACTTGCTCCAGATTATGGAAACGGCGCCTCCGCGCATGAACGTGACTGAGGTTGTGAGTTGTTTGTCAAATGATTTGAATGTTACAGTGGTTGACCAAGCTGACACAACGTGTGACGTTGTCCTTGATGATAACACAAACGACGTTGTTCAACCTGACGAAGCGACGCGTAGCACTGCCTTTTACAACAACTCAGTGCACACAGTTGACAACATCATCAACATTGACAAAGACGCTGACAGCAAACAAATTGCTGATGATCAGCGTCCTGAATGTCATGAGGCAGACAGCCATCATGATGCTGACAGCGACGATGATTACACAGACAGTGTCACACGTACACAGACACGTGTGGAAAAACCTAAATGGTTTCTGTGTAACTTTATAAAAAGGGGGATAGCTAAGAGAGCTTACCTGCCACTCACATTGGAAGGGGTCCTCGCGCAAGAAGCACTCCTGGTTTGCGGCTCAGACGTGTCTACCATGTCAGCCGAACTGTTTGAGGAGCTAAGGACCGCCGCTAACGATGTTGACAGGCAAATACCCTTTGTGAAATACACTTATGGTGAGCAACAGGGCCTCGCAAAGACGAGAACAACCCTAATAGCCATGGTTCACATGCAGATTGGCGAAATGTCACTATACCACCCGGTATATGTGTCTGAACTTGACTCACTCCAGACTCCATTTGTGGTTGGCCAAGATTTTATAAATCGCTTTGAAGCGATTATAAATTATGGCAATCAGACAATGTGGGCCACAGTGAGCAGTCCACTGCCAATCGAGGTGCCTCCCCAAGGTCAGGACACTGACTGTCTAACAACAGGTACCGCTGAGGTCACATGGGATTCCCCAACCGAGACCACAAGCCCGGTAAGTGAACCTCCAATTACAGGTGAGACAGAGGAGACTCAACAATTGGACCAGACTCTGGCCCATCACGAGGACCTCCTCTGCGAGCTGACACCTTCAGCACTCACTGACCACTTCCTACCACAGGTAGAAGAAGGTGTGGAGATCCAAGGGTCCCACACCGATGACGCTGTACTGTCCTGTGGGACGTGTAATTTGGCATACAGCCAAGATTTCAGTGAAGTCTTGGTTCAAGGACATCTGAGTCCAGAAAGTGACAGTCTACCACACGCTGACAGTCACTTGGACTTCATGGTTACAGATTTTGAGGACCCCTCCTCAAACAAAAGGGGTGTTAACTCACACTTCCTACCACATGTAGAGGACGGTGTAGAATTCCAAGGATCACACACCGAGAACGCTGTGCTGTCCTCTGGGACGGGTAATTCAGTTATCAGCCGGGCTTTCAATGAAACCTTGGTTCCAGAGCATTTGAATCTAGAACTACTCAGAGATGACATAGTTTTTACAGACTCAAAGGGCACCTCTTCATTCATGAAGTGGGAAGACATACATCACAACGACAGAGACACGCCTGCGATGGCGCCGACAGTTGTGACACACCTGAATTACGCAGAAAGAGGTAAACGTACAGAGATACGTTGGCCGAAACCTGAAAGGTTCCTGTGTACTGTCTACTCTAAACTGCGCAAACAGCATAAACTAAACAATGGCATCCTAACTCGTGCCCATGGACGGACGTCCACACCCGTGCGCGTGGTCCCTCATGACCTCAGGGGGGTGATGTTAGGTCATGCCCATGTCAAGGACAAAGATTTCAATAACCCCACAAACGACAAAGATCTCGCAAACTCACAGACTTCATGGGAAAACAAGGTCGTCCAAGCACAGGATAGTAAATAAACTAAACAGTTTAAACTATACTAGTTGCGAAAAGAAACCGTTCCAACTAGAACTTAGAAACGCTAAGCATAAAACCCACAACAAAAACTAACCTTAACAACCGTTTAAATCTGCAGGATTTAATTGACATCGGTTATAAAGCTAAGAACTGTTTTTCTTGTGTGTGACACGTTGGAATCTGACGACCAGAGTGAGTTTGTTGTAGTGAAACGTTGTTTTTAGTTGCTTAATTGCTACTTTTGTTGTTATTGAAGTTGTTATTGTTTTCTGAACACTCCCAGCCAAAAGAGGTTTTGATTGTTGATAAGTTGAAGACTTAAATGGATTTAACTATGCCAACATGCTGTTCATTTTGTTAAAGATCTCAATCTTTGAAGAGTCATTGTAGATCAATACTACTTAAGGTACTATAATCTACACTGACCTCCCAATCATTTAGGTAGAACCGATTCGATCGTTTCTATTCTAGATCTATTCATTTTGATGAGTCTCGCCATAGACTTCAAAATTTATAGGGAATACCAAATCTTGCGTCGTTCGTCTAAAAGACAACAGACATTTAGACCAAACTAGTTTTCATTTTTTTATTTTAGTTTAACCTAAACTAAATAATGAATGGAGGAATAGTTTGAAAGAAGAGGCCTTCGTTACAGAAGCCCTCCACATTTCTATAGGTATAGATCCCTATATCTGATTTTTACAGCATTGATCCACCCCTTAATTGGTAATTGTAGCTGATCTAATCCATGATAGCTTACATACCAGGTGCATATAGGTAAGGCTTAATGTAGAATCCCTATCATAAGCCCACCTAAAACCACATAATTGCATGACACATTGAACCAGGGTGGCACCGACTGGAAGCCATCCAGCCTGCAACCTTCGATGTGGGGACCTGCTGATCCAACGTTGGTCTTCAACCTTCATCCAAGGGCCGCCTCCTCTGCTTCAATCGAGGGATCCCCTCTACATGCTGATTAAAATCCATTCTTGCTGATGAAATCACTAACCCCCATCGTTGTGGATTTACCGTTGTGGATTATAAGACTTTGTTTTCCAAGGGATCACAGACTCAGTTTTCCATGGGTTAACAGACTATGTTTTCCAAAGGATTGAAAGCTTACCGCAATGGGATTACCTACGAACAGTATGGAATTTCCAAAAACATTATGGGAGTATAATTTTGAACTTTTTTTGATTTTTTTTCCACTTGCTGGATTACATAGAGGTCAGAGACATTCGGTGGTATCCTTTCGTGTTGGAACTCATCTCCAAGGACAGGCGATGACTTCCAAAAAGGGGGACTGTAGTGATACACCTAATCTCTGATATTGTAGGCTTGACCTTCAAGTACACCTCTCTGCATCTCTTTGAAACTCTAAGTGTTACACCTTCTTGAAGCCCTCAAGGAGACGAGTGGACACTATTTTGGTTAACAATTATTATGAATTAATGGACACTAATTAATCAGATTGAACTTTCTTTTTAATGTGTGTTAATTCAGAATTGATCTACAGTATATTTTGTCATTTTAATGATGATCTGTTACTTGCATGAGTTTGACCTTTCTGGTTTTATTTCTGCAAGAACAAGCAGGTTCTGAATCTGGGACGTAAAGGCTGTGCAACTTCCTTCTCTGTTTTGTCTGTGAAAGTTAGACATAATATTCTCTGTGCTCACAAGCAGGCCATCTGGCTGTTTATGTAAACAGTTTTCCTGTTGTCCGTCAAGAGACTTTCTGCCTATCGAATTAAACTTCCATCTTTTATTTTGTTAAAACCAGCCAATAGTTATTAAGGAGGTGGGTCAGACCCCGCCTCCCATATAAAGGTCATTTCCTGCATTTTTCTTTAGTGCTTTTGGAGAGAACTAACTCACATCTGGTTTTCCTCCTCTGGAAAAGCTGGAGACGTTCCGGTCAGTGTGTCAAATAGACCCGCGTCTCAGCTGGAGTCACGGCAAAGCCTTGCTGTGCCTCGAAACACTCATTTCTGAAAGAATTTGTTTTCGGAAGTTTTATTTTGAAAGTTCAGCCAGTAGCTGGTTCTGTTCCTGCCGGGAGAAGCGTCCTTCTTGCTCGTCTGAATCAGCTCACACACGCGGAAGCCCATCTGGACGTGAACTGGACAACACAGTCCGTTAGTGTCCACAAACTTCAACTCTTATCTCCAAGACGTATCGTCAACAGGTAACGAGGTGTTGATGTGTTCTGAACGTGTGAGAAGCCCAGCTGAAACCTGTATGGGAAAGTTTGCCACCCTGGTTGTTTCAAAATAATTAACTTCCGTTAACTTAGCTTTTATACCTCCTATTTCTTCTTTTCATAAGCTATTAATCTGTCAAGTAAATGTACCAACAGTTTAAGTTCCTAACTGTCTGTTTGTTTTAATTTGAATTCTTGTCAACGTAGTTATTAAATCAGAGCTAATATCGATACAAATGTTTAATGTAATTTTTGTGATAGTTTCAATAAAAGGTCTATTTTCTGGTAGACCAACATAAGTTGAAGTCTCTCGTGAAATTACATTTCTGGCTAATCACATCACCGATTTATTGATTTATTCTGAAAAAGTTGAGACCCCGTGAAACTGATGGTAGGTTTGGGTAGATAAAATCTGCTCGGATCTTTCATCTAAACTATAGGTAAGTCAGTTAACTGACCTCGTAAGTGTTTGATTACACAAAAGGCCTATAGATTTATCACATGCTAAATCCACGTATAGGTAACTGAGTATCCATTATCTCAAGTTCACTGGAAGGCAGAATACCTTCTAATAAGAAGGACTGAGAAGCAGCCGTGTCATGCAGTATCTTAACAGGTACCTTATTACCAGATCGAGTAGCAGAAATGAATCTATCCATTATAAACGGCTGAAATCCTTCATTATCAGTCAGATCTGTCGAGAGAGATAATGGTTCATTCAAGGTTTTAATGAGAGCAACTGGCTTTACTTCCTGTTTTACTAGTTTGGGGCAATGTTTATTAATGTGCCCTTCTTGTTTACAAAAGAAACAAACCACATTTTTCTTTTCAGAGGTTCCATACCCATGCGACATTTTGTTTTCACTGTGCCTCACAAAAGCACCAGTTTCCGTATGAGCTACAGAGGGTCCTCTCGATTTCCCGTAAACTCTGGGTCTGGAAAATCGAGGAGACTTTAAAACACGTGTTTTATTTTTATCCAGCTCAAAAGATCTGTCAAATCTAGGACGTTCAAAAGTAAACTTGTTCGTCAACATATATTCATCCACTAAAACAGCTGCTTTAGAAGCCTTCGTCACTTTATTTTCGTTTAAGTAAGTGGTCACTTTTTCTGGCAAGCACTTCATAAAATCTTCAATTAATATCAGTTGTTTAAACTGATCCAAACTTGTCACAGAACATGCGGTACACCAACGATCAAGGAGTATTTCTTTTTCCCTAATATAATAAGCGTACCCCTCCCTGGGCTGCCACCTTACCGTGGTGGAGGGGTTTGAGTGTCTCAATGATCCTAGGAGCTATGCTGTCAGGGGCTTCATGCCCCTAGAAGGGTCACCCAAGGCAGACAGGTCCTAGGTGAGGGATCTGACAAAGCGCAGCCCAAAAACCCCTATGATGAGTACAATTAATGGACTAAGTTTTCCCTCGCCCGGACGCGGGTCACCGGGGCCCCACTCTGGAGCCAGGCCCGGAGGTGGGGCACGCTGGCGAGCGCCTGGTGGCCGGGCTTTTACCCATGGAGCTCGGCCGGGCACAGCCCGAAGAGGAGACGTGGGTCCCCCTTCCCATGGGCTCACCACCTGTGGGAGGGGCCAAAGGGGTCGGGTGCAATGTGAGATGGGTGGTGGCCGAGGGCGGGGACCCTGGCGGTCTGATCCTCGGCTACAGAAGCTGGCCATTGGGACATGGAATGTCACCTCTCTGGTGGGGAAGGAGCCTGAGCTAGTGTGTGAGGTTGAGAGGTTCCGACTAGAAATAGTCGGACTCACCTCAACGCATGGCTCTGGCTCTGGAACCAGTTTCCTTGAGAGGGGTTGGACACTCTTCCACTCTGGAGTTGCCCCTGGTGAGAGGCGCCGAGCAGGAGTGGGCATACTGGTTGCCCCCCATCTTGGTGCCTGTACGTTGGGGTTCACCCCGGTGAACGAGAGGGTAGCCTCCCTTCGCCTACGTGTGGGGGGACGGGCTCTGACTGTTGTTTGTGCCTATGCACCAAACGGCAGCTCAGACTACCCACCCTTTTTGGAGTCCTTGGAGGGGGTATTGGAGAGTGCGCCTCCTGGGGACTCCCTTGTTCTACTGGGGGACTTCAACGCTCACGTGGGCAATGACAGTGAGACCTGGAGGGGTGTGGTTGGGAGGAACGGCCCCCCTGATCTGAACCAGAGTGGTGTTCTGTTATTGGACTTCTGTGCTCGTCATGGATTGTCCATAACGAACACCATGTTTAAGCATAAGGGTGTCCATATGTGCTCTTGGCACCAGGACACCCTAGGTCGCAGTTCGATGATCGACTTTGTTGTCGTCTCATCTGATCTGCGGCCGCATGTCTTGGACACTCGGGTGAGGAGAGGGGCGGAGCTGTCTACTGACCACTACCTGGTGGTGAGTTGGCTCCGATGGTGGGGGAGGATGCCGGTCAGACCTGGCAGACCCAAACGTATCGTGAGGGTCTGCTGGGAACGTCTGGCAGAGTCTCCCGTAAGACGGAGCTTTAACTCCCACCTCCGGGAGAGCTTTGAACACGTTCCGAGGGAGGCGGGGGACATGGAGTCCGAGTGGGCCGTGTTCCGCGCCTCTATTGTCGAGGCAGCTTATCGGAGCTGTGGCCGCAAGGTTGTTGGTGCCTGTCGAGGTGGCAACCCTCGAACCCGGTGGTGGACACCGGCAGTGAGGGATGCTGTCAGGCTGAAGAAGGAGTCCTATTGGGCCTTTTTGGCTTGTGGGACCCCGGAAGCAGCTGATAGGTACCGGCAGTCCAAGCGGCATGCGGCTCGGGTGGTTGCTGAGGCAAAAACTCGGGCGTGGGAGGAGTTCGGAGAGGCCATGGAGAATGACTTCCGTACGGCTTCGAGGCGATTCTGGTCCACCATCCGGCGTCTCAGGGGGGGAAAGAGGTACGAGACCAACACCATTTATGGTGGAGGTGGCGTGCTGCTGACCTCAACTCGGGATGTTGTGAGTCGGTGGGCGGAATACTTCGAAGACCTCCTCAATCCTACTGGCACGTCTTCCACTGAGGAAGCAGAGCCTGGGGACTTTGGGTCGGGTTCTCCGATCTCTGGTGCTGAGGTCGCCGAGGTGGTTAAAAAGCTCCGCGGTGGCAAGGCTCCGGGGGTGGATGAGATTCGCCCGGAGTTCCTTAGGGCTCTGGATGTTGTAGGGTTGTGTTGGCTTACGCGACTCTGCAATATCGCGTGGACATCGGGGGCAGTTCCCTTGGATTGGCAGACTGGGGTGGTGGTTCCCCTATTTAAAAAGGGGGACCGTAGGGTGTGTTCCAACTATAGGGGGATCACACTCTTAAGCCTCCCTGGTAAGGTCTATTCAGGGGTTCTGGAGAGGAGGGTCCGTCGGATAGTCGAACCTCGGATTCAGGAGGAGCAGTGTGGTTTTCGTCCTGGTCGTGGAACACTGGACCAGCTCTACACCCTCAGCAGGGTCCTGGAGGGTGCGTGGGAGTTTGCCCAACCAGTTTACATGTGTTTTGTGGACTTGGAGAAGGCATTCGACCGCGTCCCTCGGGGGGTTCTGTGGGGGGTACTCCGGGAGTATGGGGTACCAGGCCCTTTGATAAGGGCTGTTAGGTCCCTGTACGACCGGTGTCAGAGCTTGGTCCGCATTGCCGGCAGTAAGTCAGGCTCGTTTCCGGTGAGAGTTGGACTCCGCCAAGGTTGCCCTTTGTCACCGATTCTGTTCATAACTTTTATGGACAGAATTTCTAGGCGCAGCCAAGGTGTTGAGAGGATCCGTTTTGGTGACCTTAGAATCGCTTCTCTGTTTTTTGCAGATGATGTGGTCCTATTGGCTTCATCAGCTCGTGATCTACAGCTTTCGCTGGAGCGGTTTGCAGCTGAATGCGATGCGGCCGGGATGAGGATCAGTTCCTCCAAATCCGAGGCCATGGTCTTGAGCCGGAAAAGGGTAGCATGCCCTCTCCGGGTCGGGGAGGAGGTCCTGCCCCAAGTGGAGGAGTTTAAGTATCTCGGGATCTTGTTCACGAATGAGGGAAAACTGGGGCGTGAGATCGATAGGCGGATAGGTGCAGCGTCCGCAGTGAAGCGGGCGCTGTACCGGTCTGTCGTGGTGAAGAGAGAGCTGAGTCAAAAGGCAAAGCTCTCAATTTACCGATCGATCTACGTTCCCACCCTCATCTATGGTCATGAGCTTTGGGTTATGACCGAAAGAACAAGATCTCGGATACAAGCGGCTGAAATGAGTTTTCTCCGCAGGGTGGCTGGACTCTCCCTTAGAGATAGGGTGAGAAGCTCAGTCATCCGGGAGGGACTCGGAGTAGAGCCGCTGCTTCTCCACATCGAGAGGAGCCAGTTGAGGTGGCTCGGGCATCTGGTTAGGATGCCTCCTGGACGCCTCCCTGGTGAGGTGTTCCGGGCATGTCCCACCGGGAGGAGACCCAGAGGAAGACCCAGGATACGCTGGAGGGACTATGTTTCTCGGCTGGCCTGGGAACGCCTTGGGATTCCCCCAGAGGAGCTGCTCCAAGTGGCTGGGGAGAGGGAAGTCTGGGCCTCCCTACTTAGGCTGCTACCCCCGCGACCCGACCCCGGATAAGCGGAAGAAGATGGATGGATGGATGGATGGATAATAAGCGTATGTTTGACTCTCAGATTTCCTCAATTTTTGGAACTTCTGCCGGTAAGCTTCCGAAACTAATTCATAAGCCCGCAGAATAGCTTCTTTCACCTTCACAAAATCACTACTGTCAGTGACTGAAAGAGAGACGTAAGCGTTCTGCGCTTTTCCTGTTAATTTGTACTGCAGCAGCAACGGCCAAACTTCTTCAGGCCAATTGAAAGAGCGAGCGTTCTTTTCAAAAAGCATAAAATATTTGTCTACATCTTGTTCATTAAAAGATGGCACAAGAGAAATATTTCTACTCACATCAAACTCGTGACCAAAAGCTGGAGAAGAAGGCTTTCTCTGCTCCAGTTCCTTCAGACGTATCTGAGCATCCAGCTCCATTTTTCGCTGTTCAAACATAATTTCTTTTTCTCTTGTAACCGGGTGGTTTTAGTTTATTGGAAGAGTGGCTGTAAATTCCCACTCTGGTTTGGGCCCCTGAACACACCTTGTCCTGTTCCTCCACCTTCAGTGTGGTTTGGCTCATTAGTGTTAACAAGCACTGGGTGTGGATGCCAAAGATTCTTCTCCAGGGTGTTGGCTGTTTAGTCTCTGGCCGCATGTGGCTGTAGTGAGTGCTGCTGCAGTGTTCATGGAGTTGTGCCAGAGGCGGCCGCCACTAGAGGGCGCTAGGTGCGCCGCTCCTCCTTGGAACTGCAGAACTGCAGCTCTTCTTCTTCACCATTTGAAGATTTTTTTTATTTTTTTTAATAAAAGTGAAATAATAAAATAAAAATATTTCGAAATGCATGCATATATGTTTTTAGTTGTGTAGGATAAATATTTTATGAGTAATGATTGTTTGTTTCAAAAAACGTTTTCTGATTGTGAGTGACGTACTTCCGGTTTCCCTGCTCGGCGCCGCCTGGGGGCTTTTCCCATGCTTTTCCATTGAATCTAATTATAACTAGCGGCCGCTAGCGGTCGTAGCTTATGTCCCATCTGTACAAAACTTTTGGATTGTACAGGTCGCATTTTCCGCCGCCCTCGAGCCTGGACTCGTCTCTTATCGCCACGGATCGCCAGCGCTTCCGGTTCGAGCCAGGAGGGAGGGGGGAGCGGGGGATTCTCTCTGTTTACACCTTCAGAGCTGACACACGCAACTAGCGACGTTGAACAGCAGTAATTATTAATGGTGCCTTTCTACACAGGTAAGCAAGTAATATTAAGTGAGTTTAATGAATCGCTACATGAGCAAAGTTTGAGCTGATCTCTGTGTGCGTGACGTGGTGTGTTGTGTTGCGGTCAGTCAACAGTACAGCAAGGGCTTGCTGTCTCTCCAACAGTAGCTAGCTACAAGCTGTGCTTATCTGTGGTGTATTGTACAACATTATAAAAGTTGCTAGTTATTATAAACCCGAATGTCTGAAGACGACTCCTGTCTGTCCATCTTCAGCTCATGTCATGAACTGTTTTACTCCTCAGTGTCTGTGTTAAAGGTTCAGTATGTAACATTTTTTATAAACATATTTCTTCACTCTGCCACATCTCCTGACAGTAGCTACAAGACAGATGCTTAAACTGCTAAACTTCAGCAAAAAGAGGAAAATATTGATGAGTAGCAAAACACTAAAAGTAGCAATTTTTTTGCTGAAAGTATCAAAATGCTAGTTAAAAGCAGTGGTGGACTGGAGAAAGTACTCAAACACTGTACTTAAGTAAAAGTACAAATAAACAGACAAAAATGTACTCTAGTGTAAGTAGAAGTACCACATTAATGTTTTTACTTAAGTAAAAGTAAAGAAGTATTTGCTTTTAAAAATACTTAAAGTATTAAAGTAAAAGTACTTGCTGAATGTATTACCTAATGCAATGGCCTACAGTATCATTAAGTGTGCGTACTGTATGTATATTTTCTGTAATACTTTAAAAGTGTTGTTCCAGTTTAAAGAACAATGCTGCAGATAGTGCATGATTTTATTGAGTGACACCGTTCACACTTGGGCTTGTGATTCTGTGTGCGTCAGAATTTCAGGGATGACCTGCAGGTTAAATGTCATTAAATAAAATAAGAAAGAGGAATGATTATACCTCTGAATTTTTTTATTTAACACAAAATAAAACCAGTAAAAACATTGAAGTAAAAGTTGTCTGATGAAAAAAGGAGCATTAGACCTAACAAAGGAATAGACATTGATCACTTCAACTCCAGTTTGTCATCAATGGGAGAGAGAATCTGTCCTGCTGTACTGAATAGTCTTTCAATAATCTTTCAATATTTTTTTAATAAGGCCATGGGTGGTGCATATCTTCTAGCTGATTCTCCACGGTGGAATCCATTGTGGGTGAGAACTGGTCCCAGGACCAAGATGGAAACGAGGACTGGAAACACAACAAAAAACAAGGTAAGTGTCTCTCAAAGTACTGTACTCACAAACTGGCTAGAAGCATAAATACCATGAGTAGGCATCAATGCTCCAGCGAAGAGTATGACTTGACTGCAGCCTTAAGTATAGGTAGAGCTCATCAGGTGGATCACAGTAAAATAAATCATTTTTCTTCCCCATAAATCAGTTATTTAAAATCTAATCTGGAATCATTCCTCCTTGTTAGACTTGAGTTGACCTGTTTAAGTTGGGCCCAAATTTGTTATTATCTTTTGATTTATTTTTCATTGAAATTGTAATGATTTCAGTAAACCCAGATTGGTACGAGACCCGGAACGAGACAAGACTCCACAAGATAGAAAATTAAACTGTGTTTATTTTGTGCAGGTGACTATTTACAGGTGATCCTCTGGAGCTCCTGAGAAACAAACAGGATGTCAGATGGATTGGAATAAGAGTGGTCCTTTGATTATTCGTGATGTTTTTCCTCTTACAGGTTGGATGGTTTGAGTAGAGCATGAGAGTGAATCCAAGTGAGTCCAGAGGATGGTGAACCAGTTCCACTCCACAGATGGATGGCTTGGAGGATCAGGCACGAGGACCAGGAACTGAACCCAAGGCGAGCCAGAACAGAAAGGGATCCACATACACAGGAGAACTGGAGGCACAGAGAACAAGGTTAGAAACTCTTTTTGAGGAAACAAACAGGCTGAGAGCATAAATACCATAAATAGCTCAATGCCCCAGCGAAGAGTAGAACTTGACTGCAGCCTTATATAGTTGAAGGTCTCTTCAGGGAGATGACCGGCAGCTGTGGTAATTGGCAGCCATCTTGAGTAGGAGCTGCAGCCAGTAGAACTCTCACAGAAATTTAATTATTTGTTAGTTTATTTTTGGAACTATTAAATTGAATTATTTGGTGGATTTTTGAACACCTTTGTCCTTATTTAAGTCTGGACCCTCACAATTCTATTTACATTATGAACTTGTATTACTAAAATAATTATAACAGAATATGATAGAAGTTGTCCAAAAATTGAAAAGTGGAAGCAGAACACTCCCATTCTCTTTTCACACTGATGCCTCAAACAAGGTGAAGATGAACCATGTTTTATTAATAATAGTGTTATACAAATGGATACAACTGATATATACAAATAAAAACATGAACAAACTTACTTTACAGTATACAAACATAATTATGCATACTTCTACACATGCTTAAAACATTTTTATGGCGCCCCCCCATAAAAAAAAATCACCAGCCGCCACTGAGTTGTGCAAAGCCCTGAAGCACAAGCTAAGGTAAATGGTTTTTTCAGTAGTCACTTATGGCTAGTTGGGTGCTGTCAATGCTGCTCCACATACAGTATTGTTGTGGAGTTCTGTTAAAAGCTATTTGTTTTTGTTTGTTTCTATAGGACATGTGCCAGTGGGTGGCAGATTGACACTGCAACTAATTGAATGTGCTTGTTAATGGGATTGTGACTGATTAAGGTACATGCTTGTATTTTCTAATATTGTTTATCATGTGCAAGCACCTTACTGTCATAACTGTACAGCAGATTGCTACGGTTGCTATTGTGCTCCCAACTCCGTGCCTTGTTTTAAACCTTCAGTGTGACTTTTAAATTTAAATGCATCTAATAAAGGCTGTTTTGATATTGAAATTAATTAATAAAATATATATTGTATACAACACTTCTGTTTTTGTCAGTTGAAGCCAGGCGTACCTGGGTATTTGTAATAGGGAAGCCCTAGACCATTTACAGTCTACCAGTTGGCTTTAGAGTCACATCCTCTTGAGTCACAATCCGGGCCTTCATATCCCGTGTTACATTTACTGGCGTTGTTGGTAGGGTCTGGCTGATAAGGCAGTTTGTGTGTGTATATACAGTATATATATTTTATTTAATTATCTCTATTCTAAAGAGCATTTAGAAGTTGGGAGCATAATAGGCTAACAGTAGGCACATCGTGGGACCTAGCTGGATACCCCCCGACAGTGAAGAAGGACCCACCTCCCCGTTCCTATGGCAGAGGAACTTGAAGAACTCCGGGCTCGAGTCCAGCAGTTGGAGGCCGATAGGAGTCGTCTGCAACAGGAACGGGACGTTGCACTGGCAAATTCAACTCAACATGATGCACCAGCTGGTCCCAGTACACGTACAGCTCTGGGGAGCATGGGGACAACTGACCGCATCATCTACCTGCCAAGGGAGCGAAAGTGTCCAACCTTCAGGGGGACTCATGGTATTGGGGTTGAGGAGTGGGTAGAAGAAGTTTGTACCAGCATGCAAGTTCGGCATGTTGAACCCACAGATCAGGCTGCTTTCATTTTTGACCATCTCGAAGGTGTAGCTCGGGATGAGATTAAATATAGACCATTAGCTGAACGTGAGAATCCAGAAACTGTTTTCACCATTTTGAGAGAACTGTATGGTTGTCAACAGTCGTATGTCTCACTACAAGAGGACTTCTTTTCACGGAGACAGTTAGATGGTGAAACTTTGCAGGAATTTTCCCATTCCTTGTTTTGTTTAATGAACAGGGTTAAAGCTAATTCTCCTCATGCCATGACTAATGCAGACATTTTACTTCGTGATCAATTTATTCAAAATGTTAGCAATTCTGATCTGCGTAGGGAATTAAAGCGTTACGTTCGTGACAATCCAAGGTGTACATTGCTGGAAGTTAGGGCTGAGGCCATTACATGGGAGCGTGAGGGTGGGGTGGACAACAATAGTGTTGTGTCGTCCTCTTGTGCTGTACAACGGGCTAGTGCACCCACTCTCCAAATTGAGCCCCCCTCTAATTCTACTTCCTCACAAATTGCCACTCTGACAAAATTGGTACAAAAGCAACAGGACCAGTTGGATCAGATCACTCAATCCCTTGCAGCTATGCAGCAGCACCCTGTGGCCAGTTCTTCTGGTCCTAGTAGTGTGATTTGTCACAGGTGTCAGCAACCAGGTCACATTGCTCGGTACTGTAACGCCCGTTCCCAGTTCAGGTCCCCTCGGGTCCAAGCCACCACTAGCCCTCAGTTGTCGGAAAACTAACTCCCCCTAGTGTAAGGAGCCAGACATTAGGAGGGGGTGGTTCAGGCTCAGTGGGTCCCCATGTAGATGAGGTGAAGGAGTGTTTAATGGCGCCTTGTCCCCAAGTCACTGTGAAATTATCTGGAGTTCCAGTCCAGTGTGTCCTTGACACTGGTTCTATGGTTTCTACCATTTCAGAGAGCTTTTTCAGGAAATATTTTCCAGACAAGTTAAAGTCCTGTCATTGGTTAGAGTTGAGAGCTGCCAACGGTTTAAGCATTCCGTACTTGGGTTATCTTGAGCCAGACATAGAGGTGTGTGGTGTGGTAATTCCTAGAAGAGGGATCTTGGTTGTTAGAGACCCTCCAGGCCGGGTTAGTTTACCTCATATACCGGGCATAATTGGGATGAATGTCATAAAGGCCTACTATTTTCAGTTGTTTGACCAGTATGGCCCTGAGTTGTTTGAACGCCCTACAGTTTTGGGGGCTTTCAGTTCCTGGCTTCCTGCCTTCCAGTTATATCAGCAGACCAACTTACAGAAAGGCCCTATTCAGACTAGTGTCGCAAAGCTGCGTGGTAAAAGACCTGTGGTAGTTCCTGCTGGCACTACTAAACTTGTACCTGCTACTTGTTCTGCTATGTTGGCCTTGGCAGGGGCTGTTTTGATTGAACCCTTAAATGCAAAGTTTGGCTTACCTGAGGGTTTGTTAGTGTCTCCTTCTCTCTTGCATGTTGTTCGGGGTACTGTTTATGTTCCTGTGGTGAATGTAGGGGTGTGTATGGTTACACTGAAACCCCGCTGTTCTCTTGGAGTGTTGTCTCCTATAGATGTGGTGAGCCTACCATCAGAGTTGCAGGAAGTCCCTTGTGTACAGGAGCAAATTATTGCTGCAGTCAGGTCCCATACTGCCGAGACTGGCTCAGTTAGAGAGAAGATAACCTCCCTTGATCTCTCTATGCTAGATGGAATAGAGCAGCACAAAGTGAGAGCCTTATTGCTAAAGTATGAATCTGTGTTTTCTGCTTTTGATGGTGACCTTGGCTTTACCAATTTAATTGAGCATAGCATCCCTTTGTCAGATGATGTTCCCATACGACAGCGGTATCGGCGCATCCCTCCATCTGAATATGAGGCAGTTAAGTCTCACATTAACCAGCTGCTGGCAACCCGGGTAATTCGAGAGAGCAGTAGCCCTTATGCGTCCCCAATTGTCCTAGTCAGAAAGAAGGACGGTAGTCTTCGCCTTTGTGTAGACTACAGACAACTTAATAAAAAGACCAGGAAGGATGCTTTTCCACTGCCTCGAATAGAAGAGACACTAGACTCCCTCTCGGGCGCCTGCTGGTTTACGACAATGGACCTTGCTTCTGGATATAACCAGGTTCCAGTTGCAGAGATCGATAAGCCAAAAACAGCTTTCTGCACCCCGTTTGGCCTGTTCGAGTTCAACCGTATGCCATTTGGACTATGCAATGCACCAGGGACTTTCCAGCGTTTGATGGAGAGGATATTTGGGGCCCAGCATGGTCAGTCACTCTTGTTATATCTGGATGATATTGTTGTGTTCTCTTCCAGTGTTGATGATCACTTGACACGGCTGGAAAGGGTTCTAAGTCGCCTAAAACAAGAAGGATTGAAAGTCAAGTTAGAAAAGTGTGACTTCTTCAAAAAGCAGGTGAAATATCTGGGACATCTCATCTCTGAGGAGGGCGTGGCCACGGACCCAGGAAAGGTTGCGGCAGTGTTAAACTGGCCTCACCCCACCAACATCTCAGAGTTGCGGTCGTTCCTGGGGTTTGCCAATTATTACAGGAGGTTCGTAGAAGATTTTTCTAAACTAGCTGGCCCCCTTCATCGTCTTGTTGCAGAACTTGCTGGGTCGAAGGTGTGCAGAGGACGAAGGCAACTGTTGGAAGACGTTTGGTCGGAGGACTGTGAAAGGAGCTTCCAGGAGCTCAAGGCCAAGCTTGTAAGTGCCCCCACACTTGCTTTTGCTGATTTCTCTCTGCCTTTCATTTTAGAGGTCGACGCCAGCCACAGTGGGCTAGGAGCCGTATTGTCTCAAGAGCAAGGTGGCAAAGTGAAACCAGTTGCATATGCCAGCCGCAGCTTACATGCTGCTGAGAAACATTATAGCTCCATGAAGCTCGAAATGTTAGCCATGAAGTGGGCCATGACTGAGAAGTTCAAAGAGTACCTGTGGGGCCACCGATGTATAGTATGGACAGACAATAACCCCTTGAGTTATTTGGACACAGCCAAACTGGGCGCCACGGAGCATCGGTGGATCGCTGAACTCTCAGCATTTGAGTATACAGTCCGATATCGCCCAGGCCGTGTGAACAAGAATGCGGATGCCCTCTCAAGGCAACAGACTAGTGGGGACAGAACGCAATTGGAGTACCTCCTCCCAGGAACAGTCATTCCAGAGGCAATTGGTGAGCGGTTTGTGGGGATGCAGGAAGACCCTGTCCAGTTGGTCATAACAGCTCTGCCATCCCGCAGCGAGGAAGATCTGGGGGTACTCCAAAGGGCTGACCCTGCCATCTCAGCGTTTCTGGAGTTTTGGCAGCAGCAGAGAGCGCCAAGCTGTGCTGAGAAGGAGCGTCTGGGTCCAGAGGCCCGGGGACTTGTAAAACAGTGGGGTCGAATTGTCCAGAAGGAGGACCTCCTGTATCGGCGCAGCTGGAGACCAGATGGTGGAGAAGAGGTTCTCCAGTTACTTCTCCCAGAGAGCTTAAGATCAGAGGTGTTACAGGAGCTTCATCAACATCATGGCCACCAAGGGATAGAGAGGACAACTGATGTCGTGAAGCAGAGGTGTTTCTGGCCAGGGATGGACAAAGATGTAAAGGACTGGTGCCAGCAGTGTGAGAGGTGTACCCTTGCTAAAAACACCCAACCAAGAGCTCGTGCTCCTATGGGTAACCTCCTTGCTTCAAGACCAAATCAGCTGCTAGCCATTGATTTTACACTGTTGGAAACCGCCCGTGAGGTGAGGTGTTCCGGGCATGTCCCACCGGGAGGAGACCCAGAGGAAGACCCAGGACGCGCTGGAGGGACTATGTTT
>JBBPBX010017476.1:0-22258 GCA_038048925.1 Garcialebias charrua
ATCACAGCTTTTTTTTTAGGAAATGTAGCTGATGATGAGTTGAATAATAATTTGTTAAATACGACCACAGTTATATTTTTGAATTTGCCAGTAGTTCACGTAGTACCTGGATGGCATTGAGCTGATGGTGTTCTGTATTAGGTCATGTGGAGAAAGAGGAGGAGAGTGGAGGTGTGGACACCAGTGCGGGCCGTTTTGTCAGGTATCAGTTCACACCAGCCTTCCTAAAGCTGCGCACCGTTGGTGCAACGTAAGTAAATGATACTCTTTACCTGAGAAGTTTCCTCCTCGCAGTCGGTCTCAAACTGTGTCTCCTTCCCGACTGCAGCGTTGAGTTCACGGTCGGTGACCAGCCCATTAACAGCTTCCGTATGATCGAGAGGCATTACTTCCAGGGACGCCTCCTCAAAAACTTCGACTTCGACTTTGGATTTTGCATACCTAACAGCCGCAACACGTGCGAACACATTTATGAGTTTCCACAGCTTCCAGATGACCTCAGTGAGTTTTTCTGGTCCGTCTCATCATTCAGTGTTGGGTCACTTCTTTTTTTTTTTTTACATGTCAGATCTTTGTTTTTCTCTCTCCTGTTCCAGTTCGTCAAATGGTGGAGCACCCCTATGAGACCAGATCAGATAGTTTCTACTTTGTGGACAACAAACTAATCATGCACAACAAAGCAGACTACGCCTACAATGGTGGGCTGTAACACGTGAAGGGAGAATTGGATCCATTACCTTCCAGTGGTTAGATTTCCTGGGTGACACTTCCATAGAAAAAAAAAGAAAAAAATATATTTTGGGACACAGAATTAGTTTATTTTGTGGACTTTTTTTTTTTTTTACGTGACACTAAACAAGAAAAACAACAAACCACCTCTGCTGAAACTGGAAATCATGGATCCATTTAACTCTGGGACTCAGAGGGACTTTTTGTTCATAATTTCTGTTATTTTTGACTGAAGCTTTTGTCTTATTTTATTTTATAGTTTGTTAAACTATCAAGTTACTGCTTGATCACTAAGATTGCTTGTTTCTTCTGGATGGGGAGACATGGAACACACAGGGCAAGTCCTGCAAATTGGGTTATTTAGAATATAATTTACAGTTTTCTGTGTTTCTTTGAAGCACCTATTTGCAAGTGACAATTGGGTTTCATGTACGGAAAAGCAAGCTTATCTAAATATTTTTCAGTATCTTTAGTTATGGAAGAATATGTAGAATTTTAGACATTAGGTGACACTTTTTGTCACAGAGATCTGTTTTTATAGTATATCATGAAGTTGACCAACCTCTTTTTGAAAGAATATATTTTACATTAGGAACTTGGTTCAATTTTCATCATTTCAGATGCTGTATATTCATACTAAAATATGTTGCCTAATTTACTTTTTCATTTGTTCAGTCTATCAAAATATGGGATATTAAAGTCAGTACAGTAATCACTTACACATCTTGATCTTTATGCCGTTTCTGTCCACATCCATTTGACACATCTTATTTATTCCCTCCTTTGTGGTTGCACTTTTAGTAATTGGCCCATTTTTACATTTTATTTGGCAACACCACATTGTGAACCTTCAGTTTCAAGCAGAGTTCAATCATAAACGTGGTATACGTTTACTCTTGATCGCTGTCTGTGTTCTGATGTGCTCTCCGGTTCTCAGTTTACCGATGATGTACCACAGCAGCACACGATGAAACCACAGAGAGATGTAGCTCAGTAAACTGATCTATTTTTAATGAGGTGCTACAGACTGATACAAAACCTGAGGTTCTAGATTTTAGCAAATTTTCTCCAAATTATAATCAATTCGGTCCATTGTCACTTTGCGCTACAGTCCCGTAAAAGTTTGTTAAGCTTCTACTTTATAGAAATGGCATTGAATTGATTTATGGCTGTTTACTGTGGTGCTGTGGACGGGCTGCTGTGTTGAAGAAAAGGTGCTCCTAAAAAGCTGGAATGCTTACAATTCATTAAAACATTCATGTAAAAAGTCCCATCTGTAAAGCAGGAAAGTGCCTTGAATGCTGGAGTTAACATTTTGTTTTACTGTTTTATGTTAAGAAACTGACTAAAGAGAAATGATGGTAACAAGTCACAGTGAAGTTAGACTTCTCTTTTTTTTCATTCATTCATTCAACCTTTATTTATACAGGCTAGCCTCATTGAGCCACGGGGACTCATTTACAAGAGGGACCTGTAAATTTAAAAAAATGTAATTTTACCAC
This sequence comes from Garcialebias charrua, assembly GCA_038048925.1. Classification (NCBI taxonomy): domain Eukaryota; kingdom Metazoa; phylum Chordata; class Actinopteri; order Cyprinodontiformes; family Rivulidae; genus Garcialebias; species Garcialebias charrua. The sequence continues at coordinate 2,232 of JBBPBX010017476.1, forward strand.
CTTTGTTACATACAGTATATCGCCTTGTTTTGGTGCCTTGTGTGCAATAGGGAGTTTCCCCAGCTTAATCCGGACATTTCATTTTGTAATTATTTACATTTAGAAGACTGAGATTCCTAACATTTGGAAAGGACACACTTCATTGAACTGGCCATTATTAGGTCATTATTAACCTCAGAGGATCCGTCAAAATGTCCTTTTTGCATCATTACTTTTATGGTTCTCGTTTCGATAGTTGAACTTAGGTGTATGTTAGATGGCTACTTAGTGCTTAGCAACACTTCTGGTGGATCTGGAGAGACTTCACTTTTGTCATTCAACATGAGTAGCAGTTTATAAAAATGTTTAAAGAAGTGCATATTACTTTTAAATTGTACCATGTGCACTGTAAGACTAGACTGAAGTTTTCTTTTTCCATTACCTGCTGCATGTTATTCACTTTTTATATTGTCTGACTTTACAAGTGACGCAAACATGTGTTATGAGAATTGTAAATAAAAAACTGTTCAAGGTTGTTTATTGTCACTTGCATCACATGTGGTACATGAGGTGGAAGGAAACTGTACTCAAGGTCCCATTTACACCCAAAAATAGCAAAATTATAAATTATAGAAAGAAACAGTACATAATAATAATAATAATGAATTTAATTTATAACGCACTTTTCATTAATGAAAATCTCAAAGTGCTAAGGGTCTAAAAGGTACCGGTATATGCTAAATGAACGCTAAAAGATCTAAGATATTTGCTAGACACTAACAATGTAAAATAATACTGTAGATATATTAAACAGCAGCCCGAACATAAGTTTGTAGTGAGCGGCTATGAATACAGCAGCATGAAGGCAAGAGATCAGCAGCATGGATAATCGGCATTACCGGGTCACCACCCTGGAACCAGCATGGGGGAGGGGCTCGTCGGCGAGCGCCTGGTGACCGGGTCTCTACCCATGGGGCCCAGTCAGGCTCAGCCTGAATGAGCATCATGGGTTTGCCTTTCTGTGGGCCCACCACTTGCAGGAGGGGCCATATGAGTCGGGTGCATGAATCCATATGGGCAGTGGCTAAAGGCGGGGGCGTTGACGCTCTGACCGTGGCTTACCAAAGCTGGCTCTTGGGGCATGGAATGTGCCTTCTTTGGTGGGGAAGGAGCCCGAGCTGTGCATGAGGTTGAGAGGTACCGACTAGATGGGCTCACCTCAATTCACAGCATGGGCTATGGAACCGATCTCCTTGAGAGGGGCTGGACCTTATTCCACTCTGGAGTTGCCCATGGTGAGAGGCACCGAGCTGGTGTGGGTATACTTAGCCCCCCGACTTGGTGCCTGTGTGTTGGGAGTTTTCCCCGGTAGATGAGAGGGTATAGTTTTCTGTGCGCCTTCGAATGGGTGGACAGGCTTTGACTGTTGTTTGTGCCCTGCATGCACCAAATGGCAGTTCAGAGTATCCAGCCTTTTTGGAGTCCTTGGTGTGATTGAACTTTAACTGGCTGAGAACTTTACTAATTGGCTTTTCTATGTACCGGTATGTGAATGTTCCTGTAAAGTGCCCTGAGATAACTTTGTTGTGAATTGGCACTGTATAAATACTGTACTGTTGAGTTGAATTGATTGGGAGGAACGGCCTATATCTGATCTGAACCCGAGCAGTGTTCTTTTGTTAGACTTCTGTGCTAGTCATAGTTTGTCCATCACAAACACCATGTACGAACATAAGGGTGTCCATATGTGTACTTGGCACCAGGACCCCCTAGGTCAGGGGTGTTCAGACTTTTTCAGCATGCAAGCTATTTTTGAAATGATCAAGTCAAAGTGATCTACCGGACTTCCGGGCTGGTGAGCGAGAGGATGACAGCGTAGTGAAACGCGCTCCCGACGCTTAAGTTAAATATAGCCCTAAACGACTCGGATTTGAAATATTAATCCTTGGACAATTAAGAATTAAGAACAGGGCTCGAAGATGCCACCAAAAGTAAAAGTTCAGAAGAAGTCTGCGCTATCAAAGCTGCAAGAAGGAGATGACGTGGACCAGACCGCACCTGCACCAGCTGTCAGCGACATGGAGGACGAGGACGCGCTAACAGCTGATGAGCAACAAGCCGGCGGCGTGAGTCTGGAACTCATTCTGAAAGAACTGAGAGAATTCAGAAAAGATAATGCTATGCAGCTAAAGGGAATTCGAGAAGAAATTAACAAGACAAATAAACGAGTAGAAGAGGCGGAAGGGAGGATCACGGACGCTGAAACTCGAATACAAACAAATGGAGAAATGACAGCAGAAATGTTTAAACTGTACAAGGAAATGAACGAAAAATTAACGGGTCTGGAAGGGCAATCCAGAAAAGAAAATGTTAGAATATATGGTGTCAAAGAAGGAGCAGAAGACGAGGCTCCATCAATGGTGAATTTTGTGGAAATTTTGTTAAAAGAAAAACTGGAAATGTCAGTTTCAGCAGAGCTGCGGGAAAAAAACTAAAACACAGAAATGTTAAAACATCCAGGCGACTGAAATATGGCTAGTAATAAATTAAAGGTTATTTCATATAATGTAAATGGACTGCTCAATCCAATAAAACGCAGTAAGATTTTAACCAAAATGAAAAAGGAACAGGCACATATAGTATATTTACAGGAAACACACCTGGACTCTAAAGAACATGAGAAATTAAAAAGAATGGGTTTTACGAAGGTTTTCTTTTCTTCTTATAAATCTGGAAGGAGGAGAGGTGTTGCCATTCTTATATCAAATAAATTACATCTCGAAGAACTACATGTGATACAGGACAGAGAGGGACGGTATGTATTAGTAAAAGGGAACATTGAAGGGAATCCGATCACTTTGCTAAATCTATATGCACCACCTGGAAGTGACATCAGTTTTTTTAAGAAAGTTGTTGATTTGATGGTAACGGAGACAGACGGATTCTTACTCTGTGGAGGGGATTTAAACGCACATCTACAGCCAAGATTAGATACTTCTAACGGTAAAACACAAAATACAAAACTATTAGTTAAGAAGATTAACAAGCTTTTTGAAGAGGTGGGTTTAATAGATATATGGAGGGATTTAAATCCTAAACAAAGAAATTATACCCACTATTCATCACCCCACCAAGTATATACAAGAATAGACTATTTCCTAACCTTTGGAAAAGACAAAGACAAAATAAACACCTGTGAAATTGGAACTATAGATTTAAGCGACCATGCCCCAGTGTACCTATCCATTGATCTAAAATTTCAACAGAAAATAAAAAACTGGAAACTAAATTCAACCCTACTTAAAGATTCTCACATTAAGAAACAGATTATAAGAGAAATCCAACTTTACCTGGAAATAAATGATAAAGGCGATGTATCGCCTCCTATTTTATGGGACGCTCTAAAGGCTGTCCTGAGAGGAAAAATTATAGCTATATCCTCATATAAGAAAAAAATGAGAAATAATAAATTAGAAGAACTACAGAAACAATTAGGAGAATTAGAGGAAAAACATAAAATAACAACTGATAAGGTTATATGGAATGAAATTACAAAAACAAGGAACGAAATTAATGAGTTAACTACAAATGAAATAAAGAAAAAACTATTATTTCTCAAACAAAGATACTATGAAGGTGGATCCAGATCAATGAAGGTTCTTGCTTGGAAACTTAAAAAGAAAATAGCTCAGAACACAATCCACAAAATTAGAGATTCAGATACGAATATAATAAAAAACAGATTAAATGAAATCCAGACTGCATTTGAAACATTTTATAAGAAGCTTTATTCTAAAAGGGGAGGAGGTAGCATGGCGGAAATACAAAAGTTTCTGGACTCTCTTGAATTACCTACATTAAATGAAGAACAAAATAAGAAAATGGTTAAGGACATAACAGAAAAGGAGTTAAAAGAAGCCATTAGTAGACTTAAGTTAAATAAATCACCAGGATCTGATGGCTACACAGCAGAATGGTATAAGGAATTAAAAGAAGAGTTAATACCAGTGATGCTTCCTACATTGAATTGGGCATTGAATAAATGGGAAACACCGCCCAGCTGGAAGGAAGCAGTGATTTCTGCCATCCCTAAAGAAAACAAAGACAAATTAGACTGTGGATCATATAGACCAATATCAGTTCTCAACATAGATTATAGATTATTTACTTCCATCCTGGCCAGAAGATTAGACAAGTTTTTACCAAACTTGATACATAATGACCAGACTGGCTTTATACGAGAACGTCAAACACAAGATAATATACGACGGACACTACACATTATAAATCATATTCAAAAAGAAAAAAGAGCAGCGATGGTAATCAGTATTGATGCAGAAAAGGCGTTTGACTCTGTGAATTGGAGTTTCCTCTATCAAGTTCTACGTAAATTTGGCATAAATGAAAAAATAATTAAAACCATACAGGCACTATATGAAAAACCAACTGCTAGAATAAAAATTAATGGATGCTTATCAAACAGCTTTGTTTTGGAAAGAGGTACAAGGCAAGGCTGTGCATGTTCACCATTGTTATTTGCATTATACCTAGAACCACTCACTCAATATATAAGACAAAACAATGAAATAAGGGGTATCACTGTACATGGGAAAGAACACAAATTAGCCTGTTATGCAGATGATATTTTAGTTTTTCTGGGACAACCAACAAGCTCTCTACCTAAACTAATGCAGTCGTTTGAATGTTTTGGTGTCTTATCAGGATACAAAATAAATATAAGTAAAACTCGACTACTTAAATACAATTACAGTCCTCCAGAAGAAATCAAGAAAAAATATGATCTATCATGGCAAACAGACTATATTAAATACCTAGGAATAATAATTCCAAAGGACCTAACAGATCTAGTAAAATATAATTACTCACCAATACAAAATAAAATTAAAGACGATATAGCTAGATGGAATCTTACCCCATATTTAAGTTTCAGCTCAAGAATAGACTCAATTAAAATGAGTATTTTGCCAAAGTTATTGTATTTATTCCAGACTCTACCAATTGAAATAAACCAATCACAATTTAATGAATGGGACAAAATCCTGTCTAGATACATATGGCAAGGAAAAAGACCCAGGATTAGATTAAAAACATTACAATTGGCAAAAGATAAAGGGGGATGGGGCCTTCCTTCCCTTAGAGATTACTACTGGGCAGCACAGCTGAGGTCTATGATCTGTTGGTGCAATCCCTCATATAAAGCCCAATGGAAGAACATCGAAGAGGCCCTGACCTCCACCCCCTTACAAGCACTCATAGCAGACAGTGACCTACAAAATGCTATAAAAAATATAGATAACCCTTGGATCAAGCTGACTCTGAAAACGTGGAAAACTGTAATAAAAACATACAAATTAGAAGATGATCTAGTAATTTTAAAGTGGTGTGCATATGATACACAATTTACTCCAAATAAATTGGACAATAGATTCAAGGAATGGACACAGAAAGGATTAACAGCTGTGTGTAAAATGATAAAAGACAACACACTACAAAGTTTTGAATGGATTAAAGAAAAATACTTTTTAGAAGCACATGATTTTTTTCGTTATCTACAGGTAAGACATTTTGTCAATGATAAAATAAAAAAAATATCAGAGTTGAGCAAACCACTGTTGAGCCAGTTTAAAGAGGCATATGACTCAAACAAACAGAGAGGCATTATCTCAGGTCTTTACAAAGGACTTGTAAATATGAAAGCACATTCAACATTATATGTCAAAACAAAATGGGAAATGGAGGGAGAAATACATATAACAGAGGAAGAGTGGAGAACAATTTGGGAGTATCAGTGGAAATGTAGCAGCTCATTGAGATGGAGGGAATTTGGGTGGAAAAGCTTGATAAGATATTTCATTACACCCTACCAAAAATCCCACTATAAAGGTAATTCTCCAGCTTGTTGGAGAAATTGTGGAAATAACATTGGAAATCATTATCATATTTTTTGGGGCTGTCAAGTAATTAGAACCTATTGGAGGGAGATACATCAAGTAATACAAGATGTAATTGGATATCAACTGCCTTTAGAAAGTAAAGTTTTGTTTTTTGGACTCATGCCTGAAGGTTGCTCAAAGATGGACAAATACCTAATTAATATTTTATTAGTGGCGTGCAAAAAAGCCATCACGAAACATTGGCTTTCACTGGAGAGCCCAACAGTGAACATATGGATGGACATTACAATGGACATATACAGGATGGAGAGAATAACTGCAGAAGTAAACGATGAAAAGGACCGATTTATTCTACGCTGGAAGAAATGGATGGTTTATATAAAATCATATAGACCAGATATAGACCTAGTAATTTCTGAATGATTGTAACAAAAAACCACTTTTACTCCTTTTATATTAAGGTTTTTGTATTTTATTTTGATTTGTTTTGTTCCCATTGTTTGTTTTTTATTATTAGTTTTGATTTATTATTATTATTTTTTGTTTCTTTATTTCTATTGTTAAGGACATTTAAATAGATAATTTACAAATAATTGAAGTGTTAAATGTTAATTATGTTAAATATATGTATAAATGTCAATAAAAACATGTAAATAAAAAAAATAAAAAAAGTGATCTACCTACTACAGTATAAGGCCCCGTTTACACGAAAACAACCTGTGGAAACATTAGTGATTTTTCAATGTTTATTGGGGGTAATAAACAAAAAATAAGCTGGTTTACATGAAAAATGCTGTCGTTTTCATGTCAGTCGGGTTGCCAGATAAGAAATTATGAACTACAATACTGTGGCTTTTTAAGTATTTTGACATAAACTGTTGTGTTTGCTGAGTAAAGATGTTCTAAGATTCAATTCAGTTTATTTATATAGCGTCAATTCGTAATCTCAGGGCACTGAACAGACAATTATTTTTAGTTCAGTGAGACCCTGGATAACGACTCTCAGTCAGTTCCAAGGAGATTCTGGCAAACCATCAGGCGATTGAGGAGGGAAAACAGCGCTTTACTAAAACTTTATTCAGTGAAAGTGGACTGCTGTTGACCTCAACCAGTGATGTCGTCGGGAGGTGGAAGATCTCTCGGACCTTCTTAATTCCACTGGCACGACTTCCATGGAGGAAGTGGAGTCGGGGGACTTTGGGGTTGGTCAGTCCATAACTGTGGCTGAGGTCACCGAGGTAGTTTATTAAGGGATGCGAGTTGTTCGCAGCGCTTCTGGCGTCCCAGGGATGGAAAATAAGCAGGATACTCGGTTCTTTCTTTAGGCAGAACACGCCATATTTATTCAACACGAAGACTCGTCTCATCAGTGTTGCCAGGTGAGAAATGTAGGATTATCGTACTAGAGCCCTAAAATTATCGTATTTTGAGGGAAATTATCGTGCACCCGTCATAAACAAAATAACAATTATGCTCTATAGTCACTCTGTTGTTGAATAGCGTCTAACAGGCACTCACAGCTTTGTGGCGTCAGTACTGGTGGGAACCATAGACATTAATACGTATTAATGTCTGGTGGCAACTAATGAGCCCTTCTTGTTTCGTTTCATGGCCAGATAAGATGTCAACGAGGGCCACATTTGGCCCCCGGGCCTTGAGTTTGATGCCTGTGGGTTAGAGGATGTTACAACCGGGCAGACGGTTTGGCAAAGCGCAATTTTAAATCCAGCATTTTGTCTTTGAGTCATGTGACATTTTAAACCGATGGGTTGCAACAATCAAATAAGGGGTTTACAAAGTGCCCAGATATTATTACTGCCTCAGTCAAGGCTCATAATGCTTTAAGTATCTGTCAGAACTGCACGTGTCATAAGCACACTGGAACAGTGGGGGCTCCTCATTTTATTTCATGGGGGGGTGCGTGCCATAGTTGTCATGAGCTTGGACTTTGAAAATCGCCAAGTGCTGCAGTGATGTCTTATATTTAGAGTTTAAATGGACTTGCTTCTCCACCTTAAACTAATTTTTATCCAGAAGTATAAAATCAGAATAAACAACAGCTCTCAATGAGGTGTGTCATAACAAGACCGAGAACGAAATCAAGGTGAACAGTGACATCAATTTATTTATTTTACACATTTATGGAATGAAGTGATAATTATTGTGTTTTTAAAAATAAACTTAAAATTAGGCTAAAAGAATGTCAGGCATGCACTCATTCATGAAATATGACGATTTTAGACTGAAACTTATAGCGTGAGATGTGTGCGGAATTTTTTTAAATGATTGTTTTAATCGATTGCAGTATTTTTGTGCACTTGTTTCATGGAACGGTTTTTATTTTTTATCTGCTTAGAACAACAGATGAAATTTAGCTGTGTTAATTCAGATGCCAAGTCAAGTCAAGTCAGATTTATTTATAGAGCATATAACTAAAGTGCTTAACAAAAAGATCACATCTTCAAATAAAACGTAACAAGATATGTATATTTACAGCACATTTATATTCATGGAATATTGATGAATGTGCACTGCTCCTTTAAATACTTTGTAAAAATAATAATAATGAAACTCTTTGAAAGTAATCACTGGATATACGTCTACTACAACTCATTGATATTTGGAGTTAACCCAGTTCAAAATGGCTGTTGCAGCTAATTATCCACAGACATAACTATAAAAACACAACCATATCTAAAGATACTGAGCTGAATTTGATGTTGGAGTAGCAGCTAGTCATCCCAACATAAACTCTGAGCACACAGATTTCTCACAATAACATAATTGGCATAACACATGATCATGTTGAAGGGCATTTACAAGCTTTCACCAAAACAGCTACAACCTCAGCCTCATCATGAGACTGAAAGACATCTGATGATTTACAAAACACATTTCATCATTTAGATTGACAGTGAGATCATTTCTAATTAGTTCAGAAGAACATTAGTTTCACACATCAGTCCACTTACTTTTCATAAGAAAATCTTTTCCACAAATCCAGTGGAAGATGGGATGAAGACAAACAACTGAAGACTTGATCCACCTCTCTGCTGGTTCCTTGGACTGGACAGAGTGAAAAAAAATTCACGATGGTAGTAAGAGATGTAGTTTGGTGTTAGCAAACAAAAACAAGGTTTTTGCTCAGAGTTCCAACGTTAACTACTAAAACGTTCGTTTTAGTGAACGTTTTAGTTCACTGACCTGTGAGGTCAGTGAACAAGGCCAGGCAGATTCTGGCAAACCCTGATCACCCACTCCATGACGAGTTCAGGCTGCTCCCATCTGGACGCAGGTTTCTACAACCCAAATGTAGAACAAACAGATTTAAAAACTCATTTATCCCTGTAGCAATCAGGTTTCTCAATGCACAATAATTTTAACTAATTTTAACACTGTTACTTTAATGTTTTATTGTATGTGTATGTGTGTGTAAGTGCATATGTATGAATCTGTACACCTATTGACTGCAAAACTAATTGTCCCTCGGGGATAATAAAGGAACTTGAACCTTCTCCTGAAATTCTGTGGTGAGGAGCTGCTGTCACACATTCCTCATGAAGCTCATCCATAGACAGGCTTAAGGCAGAGCTCTGCGTACGGCCTGTACGCCGCTCTACGCGCGCGTTCACTGGCACAGCTCTGCGCGCGTTCTCGGATGTTCGCTCCAAATTCTTGTTTAATTTGAGCAGCTGTGTGCAGAACGTTTACCTACGCTCCGGCCGTTAGGGAGTGCTAATGCGCTAATCCGCTTACAGCGGACCTAATGTTTTTGTCAGCGTAACAGCGGTTTGATTAATTTTTATAATTCATAAGCAGATTTGCGCTATTTTTATTTAAAATGCAGTACCGATAATAACTAATCATCTATCAGTAAAAACGAAAAAAAAAAAAAATATTTACAGGCCCGGACGACTGCTAACAGACCATATCCTGTCAGCGCCGGATGTGGTCCGTGACAAAAAAGCGTCCCCTCACAGTCTCTTTGCTAGAGCGAGCGCTCTCAGTTAGCAGCCAGTGTGTTACTCTGCAGCCTTATTGCTTGTTTTCGAAGAGTCAGACGAAGAGTTTTTAACATGGAGGGTGAACTTATGGATGTTTCTCAGCGGCCTACGCGACGCGTCTGGATTTTAAAAAGTATTTCGCCATTTGCCCTCTTCAAAATGGCGGCCGCGACGGCCACAGAAGATAAGGACTTTCCATGAAAACACGGTAAAAACAATTATTTCTTTGCTGAGAAAAATATATTTCTTAGCTGACTTTATAGCACAAGGTTTTTCTGAGCTTAGCCGGTTCAAATGGTCAAATCTGGTGGATTAAAAAAAGTATTTCGCCATTTGCCGGCCGCCATTTTGAAGAGGGCATATGGCGAAATATTTTTTTAATCCAGCAGATTTGACCATTTGAACCGGTTAAGCTCAGAAAAACCTTGTGCTATAAAGTCACTGACTTTTTTTCTGAGCTTGACCTAGTCCAAAGCGAAGTGAAGGACAAGGGTCTGGTTTTAACCAGGCTAGTCATGCATAAAAAAGTTTACCCATAGTCTGGCCAGTGACTGTATTTATATTTTAAAAAAATCACAAATGCTTGAATTTCTTTTATTTTATAAATGTGCAAAACAATTGTCTTCCAGACCAGACCCCCCAAAAAAAATACAAAAGTTGTGCAAAACAATAAGAAAGTTCACAGTACAGCTACATTTTCTGTAGCATCTGGGTCATCAATGTCTTGAAATCCTCCTGGGCCGACTTCAGTTGCTCCATCGCGTCCCGGTGTCGCCGTTGGCTGTTTTCCTCTGACTGGCGGAGGAACTCCAACACCTCACTAGACCTTCTTCCCAGGTCCAAGACAACTCTGCGATGGAAAAACGGTGTTTATTTCAGACAGACATAAAGTTAATAATGAGCTGCAATCCTCTGTCATTTTTTCATCATTTGACTTCTTGTTTAAGTGAAAAATATACATTTCAGACAGCTACTTTCAGTAAACAGTACTGTAGTGTTAGGCCACAAACCAAAACTTTCTGATGGTGTTATATATCATAAAATAAAGCAACCACTGTTCAGTTTCCTCAACATATCGTAAACCCCCTAGATGTTTTGCTGTGCTGCTGTGAGTGAAGACGTTTTATTTTTTCTTAGCTTTAAAGCCAGTTTTTATTTTTTCCCAACGATTTACATTAAATCATTAGAGTAAAATATATATTAAATCAATTACCTTCGGCGGTCATCATCCTCCTCCGACATGTTCTGTGTCAGGAGTGCATATCTGGTTAGTAATTTATTATATTCGGAAACGGCAACAAAAACAAAGCGTGCATCCATCTTGGTTTTCCACCGGGAGAACCGGAAGTGTTTTTAAGCGGTAGCTTGGGAAATGACGTCATACCACTTCCTTTTGTCTTCAATTTCAAAAATAATTAACGGCAGTAATATCTAAAGTCAATTTTAGCATTTTAATACAAATAAAAAATTAATTACCGGTATTCATCTTATAAAAGCATTTTGTCTGATCCGAACTCGAAGACTAACTACATCACCCATAATCCTCAGCTGAAAACAAACACCGTCAAACGGCACATGGGTCAACATGGCGGCGCCCTCTAGACACACGGAGCGAGCATCAAGCTGCAGCGATGAAGAGTTTAAAAAGTGTCGGGAGGCAGTTTGGGAAACACAAGCGAACAAAAGAAAAGGTGAATGTTTGTGTTGAAAGACGAAGTTAAAATTCAGCCATTATTCATTCCAGCCGAAGCTGTACCTTTAGCTGCAGCCAACACCCAAACAAGCTCGTTCATTTAGCAACATAATTCTTTTTTTTTAAGATGGAGACAGCAGTGTGGGACAGTCAAAACTGTAAGTGTTGTCATATGTCAAACATATTTCACTGCTATATAATATAAAACATGTTTGTTGTATATTTTAACTACAGTGCGCTTTAGAAACACAAATTATTGACTTGATTCATGAACAATAAATAGCTACATGTGTTTTTTTAGCTATTCTAAGTTCAACAATGTTCTGCCACAGTGTTGTGGCTGACCATGAACATGATGGCAGCCAGCTGCAGGTCACCAGAGGGTTTGAAACACACGTGGCTGCAAAGCTGGAACAGTTTCTGGACAGGTAAGGTGTCAGGCAGCAGGAGTGCCACTGTGGATTCAAGACAACCAGACTTTAATCATCTTTTATCTGGAAGTTGCATTTCAGAGCTGCAGTCTCAAAACCCACGCGGTTTGGAATCGACAAACTGCGGTCATGATAACCAGGATGAAGGTAAATATTTGCCTTTTCAGCAGATTTTTGAGAAGTTTGTTTCATGTCTTTAAACATTTTTTTGTTCTATTTTAGGATTTCGTCTGTTCTCCACATCCGTCCCGGGACAGGAAGCCGATCATCCTGCATCTCCTGTGAGGCGTCGGCCTGCTCCCAGCTCGAGGTTCTTCACTTTTCTTTTAGGTTTTAGAAGTTTCACAGCTTTTTGTCCTCATTCATGTAACATCCGCCGTCCTTCTGCCTCTCAGTGACAGCGACAGTGAGATGGAGATGAGGCTGAAGGAGGCAGCGGTGTCTCTGAAGGATCTGCTGCCCCCGTCGGCACTCCCCTCCACACCGACTACAGAGACCCCCAGCTCGGAAACAACGCCGGCCCACAAAGTCGAAAAAGAGGGTGAGATTATCAAGAAAAAGAGGAAACGGAGCGATGAAGAGAGTGAACACGTGGACTCTGCTCCTGATCACAGCAGCGGTGAGCGCAGGAGCTCCGAGCTAGAACACGCACATGTCCACGTCAAACGAAAGAAGAAAGAGAAGCAAAAAGAAACTCTGAGCTGAGTGTTTATAACATTTACAGTTCCAGGGGTTTGTTTCGGCCCTCCATGCTCTGTTGAAGTGGATGGTTTAGTGTTGTTTCTAGATATCTGGATAATAAAGGAGGAACTTGGTCTGTAAGTTTAAAAAAAGAACTTTACATACATTGTTGGATTATTTGAAACAGTTGTTTTCTTAGACAGTATTTGAAGATGGCAAATTTAAAACAAATGCGGCATACAGTTTTCAAACTTCTTATTTTCTGAGCGTTACAAAACATTGGAATAAAAAAAGCGTGTTTAGGTGTTGATCTTGAGTTGATTCCTTGATGCTTCTGTGGGGAGCTCGTCTTTACAGCTACACTTGACGTGTCCTCGTTATGGTCCTCTGTCTCCAGGTTTTTTTTGGATGGGGGGATGTTGTCCAGACGTAGCGGTCCTTCCCAGACGCCATCACGCTTAGAGTCCAGCTGACAGGCAGGAGATGCTGCTCTGTCCGGGGAGGTTCACTGTGCGGTGGAGACCATTTGTGTAGGCATGTAGGAGCTGATGTCTGTCGGCGAAGGTGAGAGGATGTGAATCTGATGGCGCTCTGCCAGCTGAGAAGAAGGATACAGCTCCAGGCCCTCAGAGGAGACTGAGAATAGGAAGAAAAATAGTTTTATCATCTAATTATTTCAAAATTTGGACATGAAGTTACAAATATCACAATGATTTGAATAAAAACAGCTGTGGTTGGAGCTTTGGGATCGTTTGTCAAAAAAAATGGATCCAGCGGCACTCTACTAGGTTCAGCACAAGTGGAGAATTTAGTTAAGTACAGTATTAGAATTCGTTTTACACATTAAGGTTTTCAGTGTGTTTGTGCTTTTGTTTATAGCGTTAGCAAAATATCTCATGAACCAGCATACAGATTTTAATTAAACTCATAAAGTAACCATTGCATGTGGCTGATTAACTTTTGGAGTCAGCCCTATTTAAAGTGGCTGCCACAGCGGAGCAACTTTAGCAAACCCTGATTTTCTAAATATTGAGCTGAAACTTGGTGTGTTCGTAGTTGAGTGTTTTTCTCTCACAATATTTCCTGAGATCTCGTTTGTTGTTTAAAAGGTTTGACCAAAACTAGGATCTCCAGTCTAAATCTCTGGGATGAAAGGCAGCGGGCGATGTTCATTCCTTCAAAGAATGCTAGGATTTTAATTAGGCCTGTCACAATAAACAATAAATCAATTAATCTAACGATAAATGAACGTTATTGACCTCATTTTCATTTATTGGCTTTATCATTTCTTCATGTCTGTCTCTTTCTACTGAAGACACTGGATGACAAAAGCCTCAAATCTGATGCTCTTTACTGACCCCTCTCTCTTTTCTCTTAAATCCATTTAGCGATCCAAAATTGCGTTTTTGGATTGTTAAAAGCAGCTAAACTGATAAGCTAAGCTAACTGGCCGANGGGGGGTGGAGATGGGCGGGAACCTCCACCTCGTCGAAGCTCAAAAATTCACGATTGAAACCCGTGCCTTCGTGTAAAAAGTAGTTGTTCTCTGCAAACAGAAGCTGAGAACTTGTTTACCGATTTTTTAAAAAAAATTTTATTAAAAGCTTTGTGTGATAAATGCTATACTAAAGAGCTGAAACCACACCGAGCACCCGCTATTTTAAGAACCGAAGAGAGACAACCCATGCATGCAGTGTTGCCAGATGAGAAATGTAGGATTACTGTATCTTACTAGAGACATACAATTATCGTATTTTGAGGGAAATTATCGTACACTTGTCATAACCAAAATAACAAGTCTATTGATGCACTATAGTCATAAGTGTTGAATAGCGTCTAACAGGCACTCACAGCTTTGTGGCCTCAGTACGAAATGGATTCATCAGTAGCCCCACACTTGCGTTAGGCTAATGTGTCCTCCATAAACAATGACGAGTGGGAACTAATGAGCCCCCCTTCCATTTGTTCACTCATTTTCATCGCTTCTTCTTCCAGATCGGCTCTGCTTCTTTTTTTCTTTTCCTCACTCACGGGGCGGGAGCAGCGGACTATTCAGCCAATCATGGCCGTTGTTCTGAGGCAAACGCATACACGTCACTTGTAGGTCACAGTTAGAAAAGCACGATTGGCTGGAATTTCCAGCCAATCGTGAATATGTTTCTGGACACAGATGCCTTCAGTTTTCACAAAATAACTCCCAACAGTCTGTTGCAACAGGCTGATGACAACCACACGTTCACGGAATGGTCAAATTATCGTATATTTGGCCTTTTTTTGGATTATTGATAGTATAGAGGGCAAAATTGTCGTACAAATAAGATAATTATCGTACACCTGGCAACACTGAGCCCATGTCACGTCAAGGGGCCTCCCTCCTATCTTTCTTAAAGAGACAAGCAAACCAATTTATCTCTGTTTGTACATGCCACATGTTTCTGTAAATGTTGTTAAAGCTTAATAAAAAAAAAAGAGACAAGCTGCTCACTCCCTCACTATCCATCCTTCGTTTCAGTCATACTGCCATCCAGCGGTCAAAAGAAGTTATTACACACAGAACAAATTAACATTTCTTCTTAAATTTGACAAGTACAAATTATGTCAAATTTCAAACAATATTATCAGTTATCGCAATAATTTCTGAGACACTCGCCCAACAAAATCTGGTATCGTGACAGATCTAATTTTAATTCGTTTTAATAATCTGTAGAAAACTTCTGAAGATGTATAGAACTTTAAAAAGTTGATTTCAGTGTAAACAAGGAAATGAAAATTATATAGTTTGTACAAAAGAAAGGCTCTTTATACCCGGTGCTTTAAAAAAAATCCTATTTTCCCTTTTTTGTCTTTTTTAATTACGCTGCATTAGAGCTGCACAAATTCATTGCCACCGCAATACTGTTTTTCCATTAAGCCTAAAGTTAAACGATTGTCTCTTATATTTCAAGTACCGTCCGTGTGTATACGTTCTGCTGCTGCTGTTCTATTTGATCAGTCCAGTGGACTTTGCCTTAATGCCCACACCTGGTTTAGATATAGATAATGAACGAGAAAGTAGGGGAAATGTGAGTTTATCGTAATAATATTGTCATCACATTAACAATATTTAATATATCACGAGCAGCTCTACAGTCTTACACTTTACACAGCATTAAATTCAGAATTAGCATAAATCCTGAAAAGTAAAACCCTTTTTATTGTTATGTCCAATAGACAATGTTTTTGTGTTAAAACGGTTGAAAAGTGTGTCTGCTGTACTTTTGACACATTAACAGCTAGCCTCATGTTTTAGAAGAGAATTTGACAGGAAAAAGACAAAGAGGAAGTCCACAGAGGAGATGTAGTTGGAGTGAGGACAGAGATGAAGGAGGAGGACACTCTGTGGAGACCCTGAAGAGGGAAAAGCTGAAAGAAATAGTAGTCATGGCTTCATTCATCTTAATTACTGCATTTGTACTTCAGTTAAAAGTTTGGGGCAAGTAAAGTACAGTACTGATCCAGTGATGACAGGTTTATTTCAGGTGAGAGGATGAATGTGTGTGTCTCACCTGGCCCAGGTGTGTGTGGCTGCAGGTGTAATGAATCTTCCTGTAAAGGTGAGTCTGTCCCTTCGTCGGGATCTGCCGTGAGAATCTACCCAAAACACATGTCAACAACAGGGTTCAGAGATGGACTTCTCGAGACTCCCAACAGAACCAGCAGAACCAGTACCTGTCTGACTGCAGCGAGGCTGGTCAGGGTCCCCAGACTGCTGCTGTCGGTGATGAGCATGGCTTGAGACAGCAGGCTGGACGAGTGGTACTGGGGCGAGTCCGACTTGTACACTGTAACACAGGAGGCTGGTTCAGACGTGAACTCGTGGAAGAGGTTGCCGTCGCGTTGTGGGGGCTCTTACTGTGACATGGCAGCTGAGCCATGGTTGCCATGAAGGGGCTGGCAGCCATGTGACCGTGAAGCTGCTGTGATAATGGCTGCTGGTGGGCGGCGTGGAGCTGCTGCTGGAACGAGATGGGCTGGAGAGTGGTAAAACCTCCTCCCATGTTGTTTATGACGGTCTGCGGCTGAGTGGAAGCTAGTCCTGTAAAACGTCAGACGTTACTCTAAGGAACTTCCTTTGTCCCCACAAAGTAAAACCAGGAGTCTAATACCGATCAGAAGGGAGGACTCTCCTAGGCTCATGACGCTTGGCACTGAAGCCATGATGAGGCTCTGTGAAGATGCAGGGGAGGCAGACAGACTGTGCAAGGAGGTCAGAGTGCTTACTGGGGGCAGGGGGCCGTTGCTGGACACCTGCAACCAGGGGAGAGCCTGATGCGTCACCATGACAGATCCGTAGTGCACCAAGAAGCGGTGAAGGAGCACACACTCACCAGCTTTGGGTGATGGGTGTCCAGTAGTGTGTGGCTGGGCTCCAGCTGGACAGGACTCGCCACAAGGCGCCCCACTCGCTCACCGGTGCTGCTTCTAGCCGAGCTGACTGCGTCACATGTGATTTGCTGGCTGTATTTCACTCCTGGAGAAGAACACCACCAGTCAGTACCAGAACCAAGGTGGTCTCAAGTCTAAAAGACGTGGCGCTTCTAAAACGAGTTGCATCACCAGAACGCTGCCTCGCCTCATGAAACAGGAAACACTGCTTTAGCTTTAAAACTTCACTGCCTCAACCTTCCAGCTGGTTTGATTGACGAGGAGGTTTTACCGTGCTCGGGACTCTGTGGAAGGGCGGGGTTGGAGGAGGACGCTGAATGGGAGGTGAACGACGTGTCGAGGGCCAGCTTGTGACGGAAGGCCTCCTCCTTGCGGCGGTTGGCGAACCAGTTGTACACTCGGACTTCGGTGACCAGGTTGGAGCCCAGACCAGCAAGCTGGGAGGGAGACACCCCCCGCTGGATACACTCCGCCCTGAAAAAGGAAGCGCACTCACTGACACGCGGCTTCGCATTTTAGAGAAACCACGTGCTGACGTCACAAAATGACCAAAAATAGCTCATCAGCCTTGAATCTAACCGAAGAACGTTTGAAATGACAGAAGTGCTTTTTATAACAAATATAAGAGGCTGTCTCTAGTTTTAGATTAAATTAAGATTATGGTTCATCTAAATAGATTCCAGGAAACGCAGACAATGTCTGGTCAAGTCAAGATGACATCCTGCCCACCTGTTACACTCTTCCACCAACCCTTCTCTTTCCTCCTTGCTGGGGTTCTTCTGTCGTTCGTAGGCGTTGAAGAGGATCTGCAGGGACGCTGGACCCCACTTGAACCTGTTCCTTCGTCCTTTCTTGGTTTCCTCACCTTGCTCTTCTACAGATCCAAGGCCATGTTTGGCATTGGTAAACTCTGGAAGGAAATGTTTTTGTAACCAACTTGTTTCCTAAAGCAGAGAGAACTAGTACAGTAGTCCCTCGTTTATCGCGGGGGATCCGTACCCTGAAGACCCGCGATAAGTGAAAAACCGCCAAATAGGAGTAGTACTGTATTTTCTGCCATACACGTCGCTCTGCCCTATAAGTCGCATCAGTCCATATTTGTCTAATAAAGTGGAAAAATCCATAAATATGTCACTTTGCCATATATGTCGCATCTATTTTGCGTCATCGCTGATGTGTTGCGTTTGTTACACGTCACCGCTGACCTGGAAATGTGGGCCGGTGTTGTGCCAAAATCAATGGGCTGCCAAATGGCAGCCGCAGGAGCGTGCACGGGAGGACTTTAAAGGGGACCACACATGCAAAATTCACTTTTTAATGTTTTTTTTACTCAACTTTGGGTATTTACTTCATAAAAAAACAGTCCTAGTGCCAAAAAAATGCACCCAGTGGTTTATTTACTCTAAGTAGATTTATTTGTCTGTGATAGAAACGCTGACGTCACAAACCGCAGGACAACCCACACCAAACCTGAGTCCAGCCCCTCACCTAGCAACCCCTGGTGCGGCTCAACCCACTTCAGTATAAAAGACGTCACGGTTGCCGAGCAGTTTTGGAGCTGACCCGGCGGTCATTTATTTATTTATTCATTTATTTAGCCCCCGGGGGGCTAGGGGCTTGCCCTGCTCCAGCCACGCAGCACATCTTGAGTAAAACCAGAATGTTTTATTACCTTGTTTGAACTCTGTCTCGTTGAAACTGTGCACACACACACACTCTCGCGGGGCGACAGTCTGAAACGTACAAGCACCACTGATCGATATACTTTTCAGATTAGCAATTTATTTATTTTAAGAATACCTTTCACTTCATCAAAATCTAATCAAAACTCCAGCGTTCTAAAAGTAGGTGGTTGTATTTGTTTCTTATACGATGAAGGACTGCTTTTGCTCAACTGCCAGCTTGGGTCTGGGAGATAAATGGCTGGTGTGGCACCCAAAGGACCGGGGTTCGCTTCCCGGCCACGGCATCTTTTTTTTTCTTTTTTTCGGAGAGATCGGGTGAGGGCTGCAGGGAGCTGCTGGCTTTTGAGGACCGTGTGGGTCCGGTGACGGTCAGAGGTTGCCTCATACGGATAAATTAACTGGAAACACTCGGTGAACTTTGTGTGTGTCTGGATTGGATGTGCAGCCGCGGATCGAAGCGCCGCATGCAACTAGCGGAGCTACGCGGGCTGTTTGTTACCGAAGGAGGAGGAAGAGCTAATTTTAGCCTCGGATTCGGGAGGGCATGATAAAAGGAGCAGCTAATGGCGGCGCGCACAAACAGCTTTCGGTAAGTTATCTTAAGCTAGCACTAACAGTAAGTCAAACGAGTAATAAAAAAAAGCTAATTTTAAAACAACAACAGATTTGAGATACTGGCTGTTACAGAGGGCGGAGTTAATGTAAACAGAGTTTTGACGGGCGTGGACTTCAGAGCTCATTATCATAAACAGGTCGTTTAGAACGGAAGTTAGAAATGGCAGAATTAAAAAGGGTATAATTTATTATCTAAGAATTATTTTGTGTATTAAATTGAATGAACAGGGTCTGGATAGCACACAGACATACCATAAAAATTTAAAAAGCCCATCTGAGGTCCCCTTTAACAAGAATTTAACAAGATTAACACTTAAAAACATCTATTTGTTTTCTTGAAATCATATTAAATGTGTGTTTCAGTCTGTTTGCTTAATAAATGCACTTTGACGGTCAAATCAACTATTTCAAAAGACGATACACAGAAGTAAACGCATGCACGTGACGAGTCGCTGTGCAAATTTAACAAGATAAACGCCTAAAAACAACTGTTTGCTCAAAATTATAGCAAATGTGTGTCTCAGTTTATCATTTGCTTAATAAATGCACTTTAATGGTCAAATTAGCTGCATTTCGCCGCGGTGGTACAGCTGGTTTGA
>JBBPBX010017476.1:22389-46799 GCA_038048925.1 Garcialebias charrua
GAATCATTAATAGCTGGTGAAGATTTTCAGTCATCCAGGACATGGTAAATTAAAAAAAAAAGTTCAAGAAAAAAAAACAAAGTATAATAAGGTCCATGTGTTTTTATCTTGGAACTTTTTTGAATTTGTCATTATAGCCACATTTATCTATTACATGATA
Source organism: Garcialebias charrua (assembly GCA_038048925.1). NCBI lineage: Eukaryota > Metazoa > Chordata > Actinopteri > Cyprinodontiformes > Rivulidae > Garcialebias > Garcialebias charrua. The sequence continues at coordinate 22,550 of JBBPBX010017476.1, forward strand.
CAACAGCATGCCATACACTATTACTACTCTGCTGCCATCAAGTGGCTGAAAGTGATACTGCTATTTTATTTATATACAGTACAGGTAGTCCCCGGCTTACGACGGAGTTCCGTTCCTACGCGCCGTCGTAAACCGAATTTCGTAGTCGGAACATGCGTATAAACTGCACCATATACGTACAATACTGTATTTTACCAAGCACTTAGCCTATCCTAACACAGTACTAGGGGTGGGCGATATGGCTCAAAAATTATATTGTGATATTTCAGAGCATTATCACAATAACGATAAATTTTGTGATATTACTTTTTTTGGACAAAATTAACATGTTGCTTTGCAGTATTGTATAAAATTTAAAAAAAAACAACAAGGGGTAATTTTACTGAAATTACTTTATTTAGTAAAGTATTCAATCTCCAAGTATAAAAATAAAAATAATCTGTTATATAGATTGAAAAAATCTGCACAAAATATAGATCAACAAAAACCACCACAAAAACTAAAGTGCAGGTGTAGTTTCCTAAAACAACTAGCCTAAATAAAATGAAGCTTAAGATTTTTTGAGCATGAATGAAACGTACAACAAATTTTATGTTGCCTTTAAATGAGCTGTAACTTCTACAAGTTTTGACAGACGTCCAGTTGACCCTGAAACTTGTTTGTGTTTCAGCTTCATCTGTTCCTGCAGGAACGTGTCATTCCTCTGATTCATTTTTTAAACTGATCTGTCTCTGATCGTGGAGCGACTGTGGAGCCGCGCGTGTTTGTAACGATAGTTTAGCGGGGGACACGCAGCACCGCGGCTGCTCGGGGCGAGGGGAGGGGGGGACTTTTGAGCTGTCTGTGCCTGCAGAGCAGGGGGGAGAGAAGCTGAGACGCACCCACGTTGTTTGTTTTTAGCATTTTAGCAGTAACTAATTAGCATTACACCAGTACAGACTGGTGGAGGGGAGGTGCGCAGTTGTTTGAAACGCTCGGGTGTTAAGGGGGTGGGGCGCCCTGACGTATTATGTCATGAAATAAGCATATCATGACAACTTTTTTGCCCGGGCAAGCTTTTTATACCGGTAAAACTGGGAACGATATGATATGGCCCAGCTCTACACAGTACAGGTAGTCCCCGATTTACGAGCGAGTTCCGTTACAACGAGGCGCTCATAAACCGGAAATCTCGTAATTTGGAACGGCCGCCACGTGTCTCGTAAGTCCGGAATTTCGCTCGTAAATTGGAACGGTTTTGCTAGCGCGACTACGAACACTCGTTTTTCATCGAAAAACTGCTTATGAGTGCATAAAAATGATCGGAAACGTGTGTCCACATGTTTAGCTAACGAACTGTGGTGAAAAAACACAGAAAAACTCAGTATTTTTTGCGTTTTTTCAAAAAATTCGCCAGCTCGTAAGTCCGGAACCTCGTAGATCAGAGCGCTCGTAAATCGGGGACTACCTGTACCCTACATAATTATCAAAAAACACATACATTTGGAGCCATAATGAAGGGGGAAAAGAGTTAATTTCCTACTGGGAGCTGGTGAAGCTGTTAGCATGTTAGCTCGTTGCTCCTCCAAAATCTGAGGCTACCTGTACTTTTCCACTGCTTCGCGCGGTCCAGAGCGTTTACAGTAAGGTCTGTTAGGATGTTAGCTCGTTGCTCCTCCGCTGTTTCTGCCGTCAAGCTCTGCTTCTGCCGTCAAACCGGAAGTAAAACCGGAACTTGGCTTTCAAAATAAAAATTCCCACAAAAAAAAAAAAGTATTTATTAATTAATTTTTTATGGGAGATGCTTCGTAACCACGAAACGTCGTAACTCGAGACCGTCGTAACCCGAGGACTACCTGTATATATTTTTCAGTCAGAATGAATGAAAACGGTCATATCTCAGCCAAAAATTGGTTTACAACTATGGTGGGAAAAAAAATCCATAAATATGTCGCTTTGGCCTATAAGTTGCAGGGCGTGTAAATTATGCAAAAAAACTGCAACTTATAGGGTGGAAAATACGGTAGTACAAGTAGTAAGTAGTAGTTTATTTTAGTATTTACTGTATTTAAATATACAGTATTAACGTTTTAAACCCTTCCCACACTCTTGCAATATTCTAAACAACGTTTCTAAACTCTAAATGCTCTAAAAGAGCACAGAATGTGATGATCTCAGCTCCATGCCTCATCTGCTCTTTGCCACCTGCAACTTTCTTGGCCACGCCCACTTCTCCACTCTGCATGGAGAACAGCTGATCAGCTGCAGCAGGAAGTTTATCCTGCAGTGTGGGCTGCACACAGATGCTAAATAATTTATTTGAAATAAAAATTCCATGCGGCTCATCCATCAATGTGTGTCATGTCCAATCTTGTTTTGAAAAACCGCGATAAGAGCGAGGGACTACTGTACTTGGAAAAACGCAGCTCGTGTACTCACGCTGGCTGATCTCGCACCGCTTCTTCACGTACCAGGTGTACAGAGAAGCTCTCTTCTGGTTCTTCATGGGTGTGCCTTTGTTGAGGTGCTGGGAGAGGTGGGACTGGTTGAGTCCCGTGGACTCCACCACCTCTCTCTGAGGTAGGTTGTGCTGCTGCATGTAGCTTTTCACCATCTTTGCTACATGCCAGGGATCCTCCCTGTGCAGCAGAGGGGAAATCATCTTATACATTCACTCTTTGTGCTGGGGGAGCAGCCACATTGGAATACTTTCATACTTCTAGTGCTTTAATATTGAAATACTTGGGTTCTTTGTTTTAGATTAGTCTTGTTAAATATAACACGCTGTCAGTTTGAACCAAACTGTTCTCATTTTTTTGACTAATGAACTGTGAAACAAGTCAAAGTGATGTTTGGGTCAGATTACAGGTGAGATGCTAACATTTATAAATCTCAGCTTTCTCTTTAAATCACGTCCAAATGTCTCACCAAAAACTCAACATTGTAAAATGAAAAACATTTGAGTCTAATTTTTTTATTTTTTCTGCTTTTCACAGCCATATGTGGATACATACGTGTAAACAGTATGCTCATTCACTTGTGCTTATTATTTACTAGAATTATGTCGTACATAAACCATCCACCAATAGGACTAGGCTAGTAGTTTTATTATATTAAATATATTTAGTTATAGTTATAGCCTTTTTATGCAGGAGCTTAAGGCGAGTCAAAGTTTCTTTACTTGTCATTCGCACCACATGTGGTACATGTAGTGGAACAAAACTGTGTACACAGGGTCCCAGTTACATCCAACAAAAGTATAAATTGTAAAGAAATACAGTAATAAGATCGAAGATATGAACTCAAATACGCCAAACTAAGAATACACTAAGCACTAGTAGTACAAAAACAATACTCCCAACAGCAGCACGAACATGAGTCTCTGTGAGCTGATGAGTACAAATTAAGTATTAAGTACTTATGAATTCAGTGATGTTACATAGATATACTTTCATTTAAAAAAATTGAAGACATTTTTCCTAGCGGCACGTTTTGTACTTTAAACTCGGCTCACACAGCTAACAACGTGACAGATGAGTGCACATATTTCTGTTCTTGTTTTAGGCTACTCCTGACAGTTTATCTACAGCAGCGCTGAACAAACTGTGACAACATCAGGCTCAAAGTGTGGCCACTTGGAGGGAAGTTGCAGAGGGGCTTATTGACAGAGCGAGATAAGAGAACGCACGCAGGAGCAAAGTCCAACTCGTTCTGATCACTGGAGGGGGAAAAACACAAAATGTTTATGAGGTTTGCTTCACTCTGTCCAGAGTCCTAAAAATACACAATATTTAAAACTCCCTGAATTTAAATAGCTCCTTTTCCCGACCAACATCAACTGTAATGAACATTTTATGAGCATGTTTTTTATAGAAAGTGTAGAAGTTCACAAATGCAGTACTTGTTAAGTGAATGCATCTATTGTAAACTTTCCAAAGTGTTGAAGCTGGCTGCAGAGATGTTGCCCAAGTCTTGTGCAAACATGGTCTCATGACTGGCCCGGCTCCATTAATCTTCACCTACCTGTATGCATATAGCTTATTTATTAAGAAGTGGCAACGGAATAATGATGGGGGTGGGTAATTAGTAACTAGCAAAGGAGGAACCCTCTTTAAATTCGCCTGAGCTGTCAGGTCGTAGAGAGAGAACCAGAGAAGCGTGTGAAGAAGGAAGAATTGGTTGAAAGAGAAGAGACTGGAGCTGCAGAAGAAGAGATGTTTGGTGCACAGGACACCACGAAGGACGAGGACAATGTCCACTATTTACTAAAAAATGTATCTTAGACCTTTTACGATGGTTTTTCTGTTGCCATGGTGATGTCGGAGAACTATGGGATGTACTCACTGCAGTAACCGGTCGACTTCAGCCCTGAGTTTGGACGCCTCGTCCGGAGGAAGCTTCTCCAGTTCTCTGAATATAGGTGGAGGGAAGTCCATCTCTCCCTCCTCGGAGCTCTCTCCGTCCCCCTTGTCTCCCCTCTCAGCCCCTGCAGCACTGGTCTTGCTTCGCTCCAGTTCCCCCATGGCTTGGACCAGGACGTCCCGGGACAGTCCAGACTCCAGCAGGGCCCAGATGAGCTGCTCCTGGAGGGCAGTCAGACGACGGGGCCTGGCTGTCGCTGCCGTCTCCTCTCCGTCCATTGTCCCGTCTCTTCTGAACACCTTGCTTCTCAAACAAACCGGGCCCTGGGTCGCTCACACAGCAGCCACACAGCCAGCCTGGGGCCTCATTACAGCACGAGCGGCCCCTCTTCAAGTTCACAGAAATACTTTCATTTGTCTCTTTTGAATTTGCTCTTGATGTGTCTTGAGCTGCCTGGTCCACCTGCTGTTTTGCTTTCAAAGGTCAATTTTCCTTTTTTTTTAACCTTCCTCTTCACCCCCTCCTCCTTACAAGCCTCCTGTGAACTTTGTCCCCTCTCCCTCAGGCCCCAGCAGTGGCCAAAGTGCAATTTTAAAACAATAAATAAAAGTGAGCAACGTTACATTTGCTGCTGGGATCATGTCACAGAAAGAGGACATGAATGAGAAGTTGTTCAATGAAGGTTGCACCGCTTGTTGTGAGCACGTGTCCCTTTTTATTGGGAAGTGCACTCTTGAGGCATTTTATTTGTACACCGTAATTATTATTTTTTTAACTTAAAGGAGAAATGTTTATTTAAAGCTCAGTTTTAGACAAAATAGTTGAGCATATTGTACATAACTTGATCAAAATCAACTTGTTCTGTTTTTCCAGTAGAGGGCAGTGTTGTATCATAAATCAGCCTGCCCCAGTTTCAGGATGATCCTGTCTGTACAGTCTGCTCTTTTAGAACAGTCAGGAAATGTTCAGCCACTTATAATAATAATAATAATTGTCTAATCTCGTCATCTGCGTATGTTTCCCATACACAGACGAAATTCGTCTCTGCATTTAACCCAACCACCTACCAGGTGGTGCAGTGAGCAGCCATAGAAAGCGCTCGGGGAGCTGGAGAAATAGGTGTGCACTCATAGACACCTTATGTCACCTTGGACAGGTGACAAGAGACAAACAGCCATTCACTCTCACTCAATAGGTTCAATTTATTATGTGTCCCATAAGTCTTAAAATGAAAAAAAAAAAAATTTAAAATAAAATTGCCACTATTATAGTTCTTATTTTGATAATATAAAAAATTTAAATATTTGAGGAACAGTCTAGTTTTATTCCTGTTACCAGATTATATAGTTATTTTTGACTTGGGGTCATAAAAGTAAATTTCCCTTCAGTTTATTGCAGGGATATTCAACTGGCGGCTCAGGGGCCAAACCAGGCCCTCCGTTCGTCCCACCAATGGGTTCATTTTTAAATCAAATTAGATTTTAAACTGTAAACCAAGCATAATTAATGACAATAACTACTGGATGTCTGGCCCCTGAGCTCTTGGCTTTCACTAACTGTGGCCCCCTGAGCAATTTAGTTGAATGGCCCTGGTTTATATTGATGCCGGGTGTGTGAATCTGCCTCAGGTGGAGAAGTTCAAGTATCTCCAGAACTTCCAACAAAGTTAAGTCAGGTCCTCTGGACAGTTTCTTTTTGTTGAAATGTTTCATCTTTCATCCAAAAGACTTCATCAGTCCAAGGAGCCACAACAAGCTCAGTTATATAAACAGCACCTTCACACGGTGGGTCAACCAGTTTGATGGTGCTCAGATGGTTTCTGGATATCTCCAAGTCTTGTTCACCTGTCAAAGTCAAATTTATTTATAAAGCATATTCAAAAAACACAGGTAATTACTTACTGTACCAAAGTGCTGATAAAACCAGTGATAGCCCAGTGATAAACTGGGTAACATGATAAACCGGTTAAAAAATGATGGAGCTGGACCTCAGACACAGTAATGAGGGTGTTGCTCTGGTTTGTGGTCAAGAAGCAGCAGAGCCATAAGGCAAAGGTTTACTTTTATGTTCCATATACCCACCTATGGTCATGAGGTATGAATCCTGAACAAACGAGATCCAGGATACAAGCGCCTGATTTGAGTTTCCTCTTTTGGGTGGCAGGACTCAGCCGTAGAGATGGAGTGAGGAGTTCCCTCATTCAGGTGAAGCTTGGAGCAGATCCTCTTCATTGTAGGAGTCTGCTGCGGTGCATTTCATTAGTGTAGACTTCTTTTAAAGTTTAGCAGGCACGTCCTGAGAGCAGACCCCTAGACTTACAACTTGATGGAAGCTTGTATACAGTATCCTGTTTGTCTTAGAAACATTTTGGGGTTCCCCAGGAAGAGAGGGACGTCTGGGTTTCCCCCCTGGACCTGTTGCCACCCCAACCTGACCACATGGATAAACAGCAGAAAATGGATACCTGGATGGATGAACCTGAACTGTTGGAGCTAAAAGAAGCAGCTATAAGTTAAACATAGCAAATCACTAAAAGTAGCTGAACACTTGCTAAAAGTGGTAAAATGTTAGCTAAAACCTAAAAGTTGAACATTAGCACACAAAAAATTTAAGTAGCAAAAAAGGACATAATTACCGTAAGGCAAGTTTGCTGGACCAGATTTAAAAAGAACGTTTTTGAAGAAAAAAAATAAACGAAGAGATAAAATATTTCTTTGGGGAAGTGATTTTGGTAAATAAAGTTAAATATTTTGAAAATAAAAGTTACAAAGAATAAATCTCACTGCACCCATCTCCTGAATTAGCTTTACGTTTAGATGCATGGACAGCCAAGTTCATTAGGTCAGTTAGTATAAAACCAATGAATGTAAATATTGTACATTTCCAAAGTATTTTTTACATCTTATAACATGAATCCATCAGCATATTTTAGCAGTAAAAACAGGTGGTGAAACTAAAGTTTTCTGTTTAACTTTATTTTCCTGCACTGTTTCTATTTGGATTATTTTTCTAATTCAACTTTTCTTTTCCTTCCATCTACCTCTTGTTCTTGTCAAAGGCAGTTGGCAGGAACATAGAGTTAGATGGGATCTGGAAAGGAAAGAAAGTAAAACGAAACGAGGAAAAGCCCTTTGCGAGTTAATGGAATCTCCAGCTTTCTCTCTTCGTCTAAAATGCCCACTTTCTCTTCCTCCGTCACCTTCCACTGTTCTCATGTTCAGCCTATCTGCACCTTTTTGTGCCGGGCTCTTGTTACCCCACCCTTGGGAAGATGGCATTATACTGTATCTGGAAGGGCAACAGAGCTCCCTCTATCTCCCTGATACATGCCACTGACCTGTAATTAAGACCTATTGTACTATTCAGAGGAAACTCCTCACCCAAACGGACAGAGGGCAGTGTGTGTGGACTTCCAGCAGCTCAGATACCGCTGTGACTAATGCTGCACCACACAAGCAGGGTTTATCAAAAAGGAACACATGCAGGAACGCATTAGAGCTCACGTTTTCCCTCTCCAGGAGAGCTCAAAGCGGCGTTGATTAGTAATGAGACACAATCCACGCTGTCCATCTCTCATTAGTCAACTATTGCTCACTGCTAGCTTTCTCTCACCCTTTCTGTGTGCTGCCCCCTCATCCCCAACACTTGCATTCAACCCCATTGATCATGCATGCAGAAATTTAACACACCCCTAATTCTTGTCCAAATAGCCCCTGTCCCACTTCCAGAGCTTCATCTGATGGTCTGTGTGCAGGCAGGACCCTGGCTGCAGCGCTCGATGACGATGGAGTGCATCAGAGAGGACAATCACCATCTAAATCTGTGTCTGCACACCCCGTGTTGCACTCTCTGGGCCTGCAGTTCAGTTATGGGGACATGTTGGGGACACGATCTGTTTTTTGTTGTTGTTTTTTTTTGCTTGCTGTAATGGCTAATAGGGGTGCAGGGAAAAATCGATTTTTTAAAGAATCGAGATTCTTAGTCCTGGCGATTCAGAATCGATTCTAAAAGCCCCAAAATCGATTTTTTTTTTTTTTTTTTTTTTTTTTTACATTAAAACCCAAAAGATAAAGAAAATAAAACCATATCTCATAGTATATGAAAGAATACATAAAATGAAAGGTGGCAGAAAGAAGAAGAAATCTGACCCGAACCAGTGACCTCCAGGACCCGATAAGGATAAAGCGGGTAAAGATGATGGATAGATGGCTTTTGTTGAAAAGATTTACCAAACAAATCTTTTAAACAAAATCCATCCATACACATTTGAAACATGGATGAATGCAATATGATTTTGAAGTCTATTTTATTTTGAGTTAAATGTTTATGCAATACAGTAGGCTGAAATCTTTGTTTACGTTTGTATTTTGAATTATTTGTGATGGACTGGAGACATGTCCAGGGTGTCCCCTGCCTCTCGCACAGTGACTGCTGGATATAGGCACCAGTGACCTCCGGGACCCGATTAAAGCTGCTGCATTCTATTCATATACCCATCTGCTGTATTTATACTGTATTATTTGACATTATTAATGTTTGCTACAAGCATACATTATTGTTTTAAATAAATGTTTTATTTGTTTACATTATTATTTAATATTTTCATTATTTCAATTGAAAATTGTTTCAGAATCGAAAATCGATCCTGGAATGAAAATCGTTTTAGAATCGAAAATCGATTTTTAATCGAATCGGTGCATCAAAAATCGGAATCGAATCGATTCTCCAGACACTGAGAGATTCACACCCCTAATGGCTAACAGTGTTAACAGTACAGTGCCTATAAGTATTCACACCCCTTAATCTTTTCCACGTTTTGTCATGTCACAACAACAAACTTCAAAGTATTTGAATGGATTTCGTGTGATGGATCAACTTAAAGTTGGACATAATTGTGAGGTGGAATGAAAAATGGCATGTCTTTCAAAACATTTTACAAATAAACAATTGAAATCTGCAACTAATCGCCTTCAGAAGTCATTTCATTAATATATGTTGTCTACCTGTGTATAACATGTTGCCAGTATAAATCCAGCTGGTCTGTACAGGCCTCGGAGGTTTGATACATTTGTGATCATCAGACGGCATCATGAAGTCCAAGGAACACATAAGACAGGTTGGGGATAGCTGTTGAGAAGTTTCAAGCAGAGTTGTGTTATAAAACAGTATCCTAAGCTTTGAACATCTCATCGAGTTCTGTTGAATCCATCATCTGAAAATAGAGTATGACACAACGGCAAAGCTACCAAACATGTCCCATAGTGTCTGAAGGAGCTGCAGGGAAACACAGCTGAGGTGGGAGAATCTGTGTAGAAGACAACTGAGTCAACAAAGCTGGAATTTATGGAAGAGTGACGAAAGGAAAACCAGTGTTGAAAGAAAGTCATAAGAAGTCCCGTTGGACACTAGCCATGAAGGCAACACAGCAGATGGAAGAAGGCCCCCTGCTCAGATGAGACCAAATTAAACTTTTTTTGTCCTAAATGCAAAACACTATGTGGCGGAAAACGCTGCACCTTGATCGCAACACACCAGTTTCTCTGTGAAACTTTGTGCTGACAGCATTATGCTGTGAGCGCTTCTTCCACAGGAACAGGGTCTCTGCTCGGAGTTGATGGGAAGATGGATGCAGCTAAATGCAGGACAATCCTGGTTAGGAACCTATTAGAGGCTGCAAAAGACTTAGATCTGGGGCGGAGGTTCAACTTCCAGTCGAGCAACGACCCGAAACATGCAGCCCCAGCTACAATGGAACGAGTTGGCTGAAATAATGTTCAGTTGTTGTATAGGTGCTGGTCATAAAATTAGAATATCATGAAAAAGTTGATTTATTTCAGTAATTCCGTTCAAAAAGTGAAACTTGTATATCATTCATTACACACAGACTGATATATTTCAAATGTTTATTTCTTTTAATGTTGATGATTATAACTGACAACTAATGAAAACCCCAAATCCAGAATCTCAGAAAATTAGAATATTGTGAAAAGGTTCAATTTTGAAGACACCTGGTGTCACAGTCTAAACAGCTAATTAACTCAAAACACCTGCAAAGGACTTTAAATCGTCTCTGAGTCTAGTTCTGTAGGCTGCACAATCATGATGAAGACCGTTGACTTGACAGTTGTCCAAAAGACGACATTGACACCTTGCACAAGGAGGGCAAGACACAAAAGGTCATTGCTAAAGAGGCTGGCTGTTCACAGAGCTCTGTGTCCAAGCACATTAATAGAGAGGTGAAGGGAAGGAAACGATGTGGTAGAAAAAAGTGTGCAAGCAATAGAGACAACTGCACCCTGGAGAGGATGGTGAAACAAAACCCACTCCAAAATGTGTGGGAGATTCACAAAGAGTGGACTGCAGCTGGAGTCAGTGCTTCAAGAACCACCATGCACAGAAGTATGCAAGACAGAGGTTTCAGCTGTCACATTCCTTGTGCCAAGCCACTCTTGAACAAGAGACAGCGTCAGAAGCGTCTCACCTGGGACTGCTGCTGAGTGGTCCAAAGTTATGTTCTCTGATTAAAGTAAATTTGCATTTCCTTTGGAAATCAAGGTCCCGGAGTCTGGAGGAAGAGAGAAGAGGCACAGAATCCATGCTGCTTGAGGTCTATTGTCAAGTTTTCACAGTCAGTGATGGTTTGGGGCCATGTCATCTGCTGGTGTTGGTCCACTGTGTTTTCTGAGGTCCATGGTCTACCAGGAAGTTTTAGAGACTTCATGCTTCCTGCTGCTGATCAACTTTATGGAGATGCAGATTTCATTTTCCAACAGGACTTTGCACCTGCACACAGTGCCATTGTATCCCTGTTCTTAACTGCCCAGTAAACTGACCTTAACCATATAAAAAAATCTGTGGGGTATTGTGAAGAGGAAGATGCGATACACCAGACCCAACAATTCAGAAGAGCTGAAGGCCACTATCAGAGCAACCTGGGCTCTCATAACACCTGAGCAGTGCCACAGACTGATCGACTCCATGCCACGCTGCATTGCTGCAATAATCCAGGCAAAAGGAGCCCCAACTAAGTACAGTACTGAGTGCTGCACATGCTCATACTTTTCATGTTCATACTTTTCAGATGGCCAACATTTCTAAAAATCCTTTTTTTATTGGTCTTAAATAATGTTCTAATTTTCCGAGATACTGAATTTGGGGTTTTCATTAGTTGTCAGTTATAATCATCAACATTAAAATAAATAAACATTTGAAAATATCAGTCTGTGTGTAATGAATGAATATAATATACAAGTTTCACTTTTTGAATGGAATTACAGAAATAAATCAACTTTTTCATGATATTTTAGTTTTATGACTAGCACCTGTATGGGCCCAGTCAAAGTCAAGATCTACCAACCAATTGAGAATCTGTGGCAAGACTCGGTAAGTGCCGTTCACAGATGCTCTCCATCTTGTTTGACTGAGCGTGAGCTATTTTGCTAAGAAAAATTGAGCAAAATTTTCAATCTCTAGATCAGTGTTTTTCAACCTTTTTTGAGCCAAGGCACAGTGTTTTCATTGAAAAAATCACGAGGCACACCACCAACCAAAATTGTAAACAAAGATACTCTGTATCCGCCTAGTCATTCTTATCAAAGTGTCTGGAATAGGAATGAAATAAACAGCTTCTCACCGCATACCAAGCACAACGGAGTCGGTGTCGTTGCGTCCCCGGTAAAAGTAAATCCAAACGAAATTTAACTCACTGTACTGTCTCGAGCTCACGGTATCTGCCTTCTTCTGATATCCACTTATACTAAGGCCTACATCTGGGTCCGAATTTTGTCCAGGGACCAGATCGGAGTTAGTATTTTTTCTTTTCAAAAACTTTTCCATCACTGTCATAGTCTTGCTAGCAGCTAGCTAGAATGCAATGCTGTCACTGCTACATGTCACGTTCATGCATCACTACTTTTCTTGTTTTAATGTGCAATGCTATGTTCCATACTGTCATCTATCTAGTGATAAGGAAATTACATGATTACGGCGCTAGACACTACTACAGCACAGACATTCGAAAATGGCATATTATTAGATAATTAATTCGTTTAAAAAATATTTTTAGACCAGTTAAGTGAAATTGGATAATTTCCGCGGAACACCTGACGATCACTCGCGGCACACTAGTGTGCCACGGCACAGTGGTTGAAAAACACTGCTCTAGATAGTCGTTGCTAGGAAAATATCCCACAAAACATGTAGCTGTAATTGCAGAGAAAAGTGGCTTTACAAAGTATTGACTCAGGGGGGGCCGAATACACATGCATGCCACACTTTTTGTTAAATTCTTTTGGAAAACGTGTATTTCAATCCACTTCACATTTATGTGCAATTTCATGTTGGTCTATAACATAAACTCCTGATCAAATACTTTGGTTTGTAGTTGTAACGTGACAAAATGTGGAAAATCTCAGAGTAAAAGAAAATAAAAAAAATATTGTTACTGAGCCTTGTGTGGGACAGCATCCTGTTTATATATATCGTACTGTAAGTCAAAGCTGTCATTGTCTTTGTTTGAACTGCTCAGGCCATTGATCGGCCTTAACATTACCGGTAGTTACCAGGTCACATGTTGAGTCAGTGTTGAGATTAGCAGGAGCTGCTTTAGTAGCTACTAATTAAATGCTTAAATCCCAGCAATGAATAGGCACGCAGCACACAAACCTTCTGTTATACCACACTGGATAAGCCAGCTGCAATATGGAAAGTATTAGAACAGAGACATGGAGTTTTGTTTGCAAATGGAGTCCAGAGGTATACATACCAACTCTTCACATCATGTAATAATGCCACTTTAAATTAGATGAGGTGATATCAAGGATTGCATGCAGGTTGAAACACTCCCAAGCAATTCTGTAATAAAAAAATAAGATATAATTCAGACTGTTAAGTTCTTAAAAAAGAAACTATAGTTTGTTTGACTTTGTTTTGGCTGATCTGAAGTGACATTTTCTGTAACCTTTCACCTGAGATGTCTGCACAGTTTGAAAGGTTGTTCTCAACAAGTTCAGATACCAAATCAGATAAGTCCTTTTTCTGTGATAACTTTATCTAAACGCCTGGAAATTTAATCAAGATACAGTCTGAGTTAGAAAGAAAGTGACAGGAAGTTACAAAAGCCCTTCGTCACAATAGAAGCTTCATTGTACCGTACTTGAAAACACCAGGAGCAAGAGTATAACATTTTTTTGTAGTTTTTTATTGACAGCCTTTCAGTGAAAGGCAACAATGTTTCTGGTTATATCTGTGTGTCTGTTAGCAAAATATATCATGAACCACTGGTGAACATTCCTGGAACCAGCAGGAAATAATCATTAAATGTAGGCCTACGCCTATAACTGATTCAAGATTTAAGATTGCTGGCACATGCTAATCAACATCAGCTAACACAAAAATTACTCAGTCAAATTTACAGATTTTTCTGATAAATTGTGATGTGGAACCTGAGAGAATTTCACAACACATTATTTTCTAGCTTTAACCAAAACGCCATAATTTTTCTACACAACATGATCCCAGGTAACAATTCTAGCCTGTAGGGCATCATTTATGATGTATTCCTTCAAGAAATGCTGTGGCTACTAATTTTATTGAACCTTAACAAAACATACATTACCTCTTATTTGAAAATTACAGTACATTGTATAGCAACAACTTCAGTCTGCTAATATTTTTAAATTATACTGATTTGGTGTCTTGTTTGTTTCATAAGTTTACTTTTCCAGTCATGCATGCATATGTCCCATTAAAGCAGCATTGTTAATGTTAATAATGCTGATTCTACCAATGAGCAGGTTTTACATTATTCTTCAGTGGTTTTTACTATGACAACCGCAATTATCTTCAGTTATGGAAAATGCTTTATCTGGCTCTAAACAACGTGCACAGTTTGTAAGCCTGATTCATAAACGATGAATAAAAAGTACAGTGTCATCTGTGTGTGTAGTTTGTGTCTGTTGCTTTTTAGAAGCATCTCAATTCTTTTATTTCTAAAGAGTTTCTGGCTGAAACCTTTGAATCACCACTTACAGGGAATGTTCCTTTAACTTATATTTTGTAATCAACAAAAAGGCAGATCTAATATAAAACAAAATCTCTTTTTTCCTTTTTAATTTTTTTTCTTTTGGATTGGATGTTATGAAGATGATGTGTTTTCTGGAAGAAAAAAAGTTTTTACTCCTTTGGCTTTATGGATGTCCTGTCTTAAAATAAATTGATGCACAGTACTGTTACTTTAAACTGATGTAGGGAGAATTTTTTTATTTATTTCTGTGCACGCCTGGATATTTACTGTAAAGACAATTAACACCATCCCCACTGGATCTTTTCTTGTTTTCTTACAGCAGACATCTTTTCAGTGTTTTCTTCACCAAACTGAATTTGCTCCCCCGGGTGCTCCTTGCCACTTGTTGACTGGTGATTCATCACAGAATAATGCTAATATTCTGCAATACATGTCGGTATTGCTTTCTGTCCATTATCTTTACCTGCTTCTTCCATTTTGGGTTGCAGGGGTCACTGGTCCCATGTCCAGCTGTCACTGTGCAAGAGGCGGGGTTTTGATTTACTGAACAAAATCATTGCTCAGTGAGGGACATCTCACCCTACAAGGACCCTTGGATGGCATTCTAACTGCCTGACCATAATTGAACTAAACAAAATACACACACCCATTACACAGCTGCTTCAGCCTGCTGCCATCAGGGAGGAGACTGAGGAGTCTCCAGGCTCGAACCAGCAGACTGAGAGACAGCTCTGTTCATCAGGCAGTCAGGATGCTTAACTCTCTGCCTGCTCTGCCTCCCCTCCCACTTGTACTGCCTTAACACAAAAAACTTTCACCCATTATCACACAACACAAAGATTTTAACACTGGACCCTGTGTCATCAAACGGGTTATTCACTCAACTCACGGTCATGTGCTCATTCAGTTTGCACTACTTCTTATATTTGCACTAATGTTTGTATTACATTACTGCCTATAGTCATACTACTGTTTACATTCACTGTTTACATTTATTACTACTGTTTACATTCATTACTACTGTTTACATTTATTACTACTGTTTACATTTATTACTACTGTTTACATTTACACTACTTTTTATATCTACACTACTGCTGATATATATATTCTTTTTATTAGCCTTATTGCATATGCCACTTTACCTCTATACCAATATCAACTACCTCATACATATACTGTGTACATAAACTTCATATGCTGCTTTGTCACTCTATTACAAATGTCAATGCCAGAACCTTCATTTTATTTTATAGATATACTTTTTATACTTTTATACTACTATGCAAAAACTCAGGACAGTATTACACTTTTATTATTTCATTTTATGCTTATGTTTATTAAATGTTTTGGTGTTTAGTGTTGGTGTAACTTTTTATACTTTTATACTACTATGCAAAAACTCAGGACAGTATTATTATTATTATTATTATTTTATTTATTTATTCATTTTACATTTGTTAAAAGAAAAAAACCTTCTTACATGTAATATTTAAAACAAGATAAAACATAAAATGAAAGGTGGCAGGAAGAAGAAGAAATCTTATTTTACTTGATTACACTTTTATTATTTCATTATATGCTTATGTTTATTAAATGTTTTAGTGTTTTAGTGTTCAAATAGTTACTGTTGCACCAAAGGTACTGAGAGAAATGCAATTTCAATCCTGTGTACCGTATGTCTTGTACATATTGCAGTCTTGACAATAAAGTTGACTTTGACTTGACTTTGAAATACAGATAACATTGTAACATGTCAATTTATTCACAATCTATGACTGTCTTTTATTAGCACATTGTAATATGATGTAATTAGTTTAGTCATAAATAAAACGATATAAACCCAGACACAACAATTTCCTTCTGTATCATTGAAGTTCTTATCTTATCTTATATTCTTCTTTAATCAGTCAGTTTCTCTAGAGTTTTGTCACCAATACTGTACAGTACTGATTTTTGGTTCTCTTTCTTATCACCAGCTGCCAAAAGGTGAAAGCCTGAACTATCTTGTAAACAACTGGACTGCTTTTTATAAAACTTAAACAGTCCCTGGATAAACACGTGTACCTCACTGACTTGTGGGTTCAACCCGATTCAAGATGGCCGTCACTGCCAACTGACTTAAAAATTATAATAATGGCTATAACTCAGTCAGTTTTATAAGTATCCAGCTATAATTTGGTGTGATGCTATCTGTGACTGAATTTCAACATATGCACACTGAGCACTAACATATTGTGCTATATCATTTTTTTTAACAATGTTGTTATTAACTACTAGAGCCGTTTGTCTGTTAGCAAAATATATCCTGAACCACTGGAGAGATGTTGATGAAATCTTCAGGGAATAATCACTGATAACCTTTTGGAGTCAACTTCATTCAACATGGCTGCTACAGCTGAGTGTCTTTAAAAACAAAGAAATGGCTATAACTTCAATCAGTTTTAGAAATGCAAAGCTAAAATAACTAACTGTACCGTACCCATCACTGCACCCTGTATTCGCTGGTTAACTGGTCATCATTAGCTTCACGCAGACTCTCTCATTGGTACATTTTCATCTTTAAATCACTTCTTGGTCTGCTGCCTCCATACATCTCCTCCTACATGTCTCTGCGTGAGTGCAGCTACAGCGTGCGCTCTCAGGACATGATTGCCTGCAGTGTTCCCTCAGTGAGGACTGAACTTGGCAAAAGGGCCTTCTCTTACTCCGCTCCTGTTTCCTGGAAAATCTTGCAAAAAGATCTGAAGCTCTCAGCCTTGACCTCTCTAAATGGCTTCAAACATCTGTTAAGTTCCTGGCAAAAACCAACGCAGACATGTTCCTGTTTTTAGTTTCTTACACCGCCTCACAATCTACCGGTAGCTGTTTTTTGTTACTTTTCCTTTTAAATACCATTTTATTTTCACTTGTTTTAAAAAAAAACATATAAATTTGTTTGCATCCTTTATGATTGTCTATTGTTGTCCACTGTTGTCATCATTCTTTGTTACACCAGGTCTCTCTTGTAAATGAGTCCCCGAGGCTCAATGGGATTAACCTGTATAAATAAAGGTTGAATTAATTAATTAAAAAAATTCACATGGTTGTAAATTAGATGAACTCTCTTATTTGTTTTAATTTTGTTGCGCCTTTTGTCAAGGTATTGCTTTTTAATGCATTTGTCCTCTTGTGCAGCACTGGCATCTTTGCATCTTTCTTGAGTAAATTTCTTCTGTACACCCTTATCATTTGTTTGAGTTTTCTTATAAGTTTAGACACAGCTGACTGAAAATAACCAATATCTTGAGCCACACTCAGTTTCATTTTATTTAATTTTTTACTCTTTCCATTGGCCCAAATGAGAGCTGTGTAATGTTTGTGTGTGTGTGTGTGTGTGTGTGTTTTGTTGTGATTGTTGTTGTTGATTCAGTTTTAGTCAGTTTATTTATATAGCACCAAGTCACAACATAAGTCATCTCAGGGCACTAAACAGAAACATTCATGTAAAAATAATTTAACCTAATTTATATGAGGAGCAGACTGCTTTAAGTTTAACTCCATCACAGAACTCTCATCTTGAGCAAGCATGAAGGCAACAGTGGAAAGGAACCTATGAGGAAGAAACCTTTAGCAGAACAAGGCTTAGAGCAGCCATCTGTATCTGCTTTAATTGGCTGGGTTTGAGAGGAACAGATAAACAATGGCAGGCTGAGAATCGCATGTTAAGATAAACAATATCAAATGAAAACTATTTAACAATTAATTTAAGGAAATGAGGTCAATTTTTCCTCCAGTAGTCTAAGCTATGGCAACATAACAAGCAAACCCTAACTATAGAATTTTATCAAAAAGGAACGTCTTCAGCCCAGTCTTAAAACTGGACAATGTGTCAGCCTTATGGGCAGAAACTGGAAGTTGGTTCCACCAGAGAGGAGCCTGATAACTGAAAGATCTTCCTCCCATTCTGCTTTTGGAAACTCTAGGAACCACAAGTAAACCTGCAGTCTGAGAGAGAAGTTATCTGTTAGGAAAATATGGAACAATAAGCTATGTAATAAAAGATGGCACTAGGTTGTTGAGAGCTTTGTAGGTTAGAAGTAAGATTTTGAATTCAATTCATAATTTGACAGGGAGATAATGGAGAGAAGTTAAAACTGGAGAGATATGATCTCTCCTACTAAGTCCAGTTAAGACTCTGGCAGCAGCATTCTGGATTAAGTGAAGACTTTTTAAAGAATTATTTGGACACCATAACAAACCATTGCAATAGTCCAGTCTAGAGCATGAATCAGTTTTTCTGCATCATTTTAGATAAGATGTTTCTAATTTTAGTGATATTCTGCAGGTGGAAGAAGGTGGTTCTAGTAACGTTTTTGGGGATAAAAGACATGTCCTGATCAAGAATAACACCAAGAATTTTAACATTAGAACTGGAGGCCAGATTAATGTCATCCAAGGAGAGTGAAAGACTGAAAAATTCATTCCTAAGATACTCAGGTCCAAAAACCAAGACCTCAGTCTTGTCTGTGTTCAAAAGCAGAAAATTTAGGATCATTCAGATTTTTATGTCTTTAAAACATGCTTGTAGTCTAAGTATCGGATTGGATTCATTGAGTTTCATGGACAAATATAATTGTGTATCATCAGCATGAAAATGTATCGCATGGTGTTTAATAACTTTACCTAATGGAAGCATATATAAGGTAAAGAGTATTGGTCCAAACAGTAAACCCTGAGGAACTCCATGACTAACTTTGGTGTATGAAGAAGATTTATTATTTACATTTACAAACTGGAATCTATCAGATATGATTTAAAGCATTTTAGAGCTGTTTCTGTAATCCCAATACAGTATCATTCAAGCCTCTGTAGCAAAATATTATGATCAGCTGTATCAAATGCAGCACTGATGTCTAATAGGACCAGTATAGACACAAGTCCATTGTCTGAGGCCATGAGAATATCATTAGTGACTTTTACTAGTGCTGTTTCTGTGCAATGATGAGCTCTAAACTCTGACTGAAACTCTTCAAACAGATTATTTCTTTGCAGATGTTCACACAACTGACCTGCAACAATTTTCTTTAGAATATTTAGATGAAAGTTAGATTAGATATAGGTCTATAATTGACCGGGATTCTTGAGTCAATGTTATGTTTCTTAAGTAAAGGTTTAATTACAGCAATCTTACATAACAATTCATTAGAGACAAATTAAGTAGATTCAAAATGTGGACAATAATTAAGGGAAATACCTCTTTAAACAGTCTGGTTAGGATGGGATCTAGCAGACTTGTGGATGGTTTGGATGAGGCTATTATTTTTGACAATTCAGAGAGCTCAACAGGACAAAAACAGTCCAAAAATAAGAACATAGGTAGTGACATTTTTAAGTTGTTTCATCTGACAGGGAACCAGAGGCGATAGTAAAGATTATTTGAAAATTTTCCTAATTGAAATAATTTTATTTATAAATACTCTCATGAATTCATCACTGCATATAGTTGTAGGGATACATGAATCACCCGAGACAGGATTTTTCATTACACTAGCTAGTAGCTATGGTACTGAAAAGGGACCTGGGGTTATTTTTATTCTCATCAATTAAAGATGAATAATATAAAGTTCTAGCTTTACAGAACACTTTTCTACAAAATACCAGGCTACCTCTCCAACATAAGTAAAATTCTTCAAAGTTAGTGGAGCGCCAGTTTCTCTCCTGGTTTCTAGATGCTTGTTTTAAAGTATGTAACTCAGAATTGAACCAAGGAGCCAGTCTCCTCTAATTGATTACCGGTACTTTCTTTTTCAGCTGAGCAATATTATCGGGTGAAGTTTGAAAAGAAATTGTAAATTTATCAACCCGATGATGTAAGTCACTGCTCTCTGATGCATTGATGTTGAAATCAGGTCTCGTTTGTAAATTAGTCCTCGAGGCTCAATGGGATTAACCTGTCTAAATAGCAGCTGTGTATCAGAGATCTAAATAAAGGTTGAATGAATTACTCTGCAAGTCAGAGGAAAACAATTATGGAAGAGAATCTTTGAATTTGGTTACAGCATTTTCTGATAATCACCTACTAAAATGAAATTTACTCTCAGTGACTATGTAGTTGTTTAATGTACAGTAAACTTAAAGTTGATTTAAAAATGGTCAAACAGAACAGGATTGTGAGGATGCACTACTAAATCCTTAATCTCTATGCCATAAGTCAGAACCAGATCAAGGGTGTGATTATGAGAATGAGTAGATGTGTGGACTTTTAGGGTAAAACCAATTTATTCTATTAAAGTCTTAAAGGTTATGTTTGAGCCATCGCTTTCAAAATCTACATGAATATTGAAATCACCCATTATTATGACTTTATCAGTATTTAATAGTAATTCAGTTAAGAAATCTGAGAATTCCGACAAAAACTGAGCATAGGAGCCTGGTGGATGATATATAACAACTAAAGAGAGTGGCCTTTCCGATTTCCATTTTGGAAAGGATAGACTTAGAGACAGCAACTCAAAAGTATTAACTAGTAATTGGTTTGGTATTAATCAATAGTCCCGACTGAAAAATAGAAGCTACACCGCCGCCTCGACCTGTTGTTCTAGAAACATCAATCCATCCATTATCTGTACTTGCTTCTTCCTTTATTTTCGGGTCGTGGGAGTCGCTGGTGCCCATGTCCAGCCATCACTGTGCGAGAGGCAGGGGACACCCTGGACAGGTCACAAGTCCATCACAGGGACACATAAGCCGTTTTCGCACTGCACAGCCCAGCCCGGCCCGACTCGGCTTCTAACCCGGGTTCGTCTTGTTTGCAGTTGCCTTTTCGGGCCGGTGTCAGCCCGAGTTTTAGAACCCGACCGACAGAGGTTCTAAGCGGGCCGAGCTCCCGGACCCAGTTTAAATAACACGAAGCGCGCACCCATACAGAGCATTTCCGCCTTTCAGCGCGAGCTGAATTTCATTAAAATATAACTACAGAAACGTCTAAAAAAAGGGTTAGCTGAATATATATATTAGTGTTTCTGAGTTTAATTTTTGTTAATAACTGATTACAAATCAGCTTATTTTAGAACGTAAATAACACCAAGCACAAGAACTCCCCACCCACTTCAAGGCGGCTCTCCGCACACATAATGAGCGGGGGCGGGCCAGGCTGGGCTCAGGGGCAACCCGGGACGAGCTGGGCCGGGGAGGGCTGTGCAGTGCGAAAACAGCTATAGAGACAAACAACCATTCACGCTCTCATTCTCACCTAGGGACAATTTAGAGTTACCAGTCAGCCTAACATGCATGTTTTTGGTCTGTGGGAGGAAACTAGAGAAAACCCACACATGCACGGAGAGAACATGCAAACTCCACCCAGAAAGGCCCCTACCAGGGTAACCTGCTTGTTGAGAGGCAGCAGCTCTACCAACTGTACCACTGTGCTGCTAACATGAAATTTAAAATAATTAGGTGGAGTGGATTCATTTTAAACTAATACAATCAGCCAGGTTTCTGACAGACAGAATAAATCAATATACAGTAATGATCAGTTATCAGATCATAACAGTGTTTTTGAGGAAAGAGATCTGATGTTCATAAACCACATTTAATTATTTTATTATTTTGTTCTGGTAAAGTAACTATTTTAATATGATTTTTTTTAATTCAATCTTTATTTATACAGGTTAATCCTATTGAACCTCGGGGACTTATTTACAGAGTAACGACAACAGTCGACAGCAAAGACAACAACAGACAGCCACAAAAGATGCATATATTTTTTAAACAGGTTCAAATAAAATGGCAATCAAAAGGACAATCAAAAGGATAAGAAGCAAAAAAACAGATAGAATGTAAGGCGGTGCAGAAAACTAAAAACAGGAACATGTTTTTGCCAGGAACTTAACAGATGTTTAAAGCCACTTAGAGAGGTCAAGGTTGAGAGTTTCAGATCTTTTTGTAAGATATTCCAGGAAACAGGAGCGGGGTAGGAGAAGGCCCTTTTTTCCTAGTTCAGTTCTCACTGAGGGAACACTGCATGTAATAATGTCCAGAGAGCGCATGCTGTAGCTGCACTCATGCAGTGACATAGGAGGAGATGTATGAAGGCAGCAGACCAAGGATTGATTTAAAGATGAAAATGTACCAATGAGAGAGTTTGTGTGAAGTTAATGATGACCAGTTAACCAGTGAATACAGCAGTGATGGGTATAATAATAATAATCATTTTATTTAAAAGCGCCTTTCAGGACACCCAAGGACACTTAACAAACCAATACAGTGCAAACATTATCAGTGACAAATTGAAATATAAAATACATAAAGATTATAAAATGCAAAATAATAAAAATACATTTAGTAAAGTTAATGATAAGCTAGTCTAAAGAGATGTGTTTTCAGGGCTGTCTTGAACAGAGAAAGGGAGGTGGTGTTTCGAAGGTCTGGCGGTAGAGCGTTCCAGAGGTGAGGGGCAGAGCAGGTGAAGGCCCTGCTCCCCATGGTGGAGAGGCGGGCAGAGGGTACATGGAGATGTAGCGAAGAGGAGGATCTGAGAGAGCGTGATGGGATGGAGATTTGTAGGAGGTCAGATAGATAAGGAGGGGCAAGGTTGTGGATAGCTTTGAACGTGAGAAGTAGAATTTTGAAGATGATGCGTGATTTAACCGGGAGCCAGTGGAGCTGCTGCAGGACAGGAGTGATGTGGTTATAGTAGGAGGTTTGAGTGATGACACGGGCAGCTGAGTTCTGGACCATCTGTAACTTGTGGAGAGATTTGTTGGGGAGGCCGTAGAGAAGGGAGTTGCAGTAATCGATACGGGAAGTCACAAGACTGTGCACCAGGATGGCTGTGGAGCGGGGTGTGAGAGAAGGACGGAGACGGTTAATATTACGGAGGTGGAAATAGGCAGACCGAGTAATATTGTTGATGTGTGAAGTGAAGGAGAGAGTGGTGTCGAGGATGACACCGAGGCTCTTGACCTGAGGGGAGGGGGATAGCAGAGAGTTGTTAAGGGGGACGAGAAGATGTTCTGATTTTGAAATAGAGTTTTTGGTACCAACAAGAATGATTTCTGTTTTGTTACTGTTTAGTTGAAGGAAATTGTTAGAAAACCAGTGATTTAGCTCAATGAGACAGTCGGTGAGGATGGAGGGTGGGTGGGTGGAGTTAGGTTTTGATGACAAGTAGAGCTGTGTGTCATCAGCATAACAGTGGAAATGGACGCCGTATTTGCGGAAGATGTGACCTAGAGGAAGGAGGTAAATGATGAAGAGGAGGGGTCCGAGGACAGAGCCTTGGGGGACACCCGTGGAGACAGGGGAAGACTGGGAACGGAAGGATTTAAGCTGAATGAATTGAGTGCGGTCAGAGAGATAGGAGTTGAACCAGTCTAACGGGGTACCTGAGATGCCAATGGAGGTTAGTCTGTTGAGGAGGATAGAATGACAGATGGTGTCGAAGGCAGAACTTAGATCAAGAAGAATGAGGATGGACAGAAGACCAGAGTCAGCAGCAAGAAGAAGGTTGTTAGTAATTTTTACTAGAGCTGTTTCGGTGCTATGGTGGGGGCGAAAACCAGATTGAAACTCTTCATAAATGTTGTTGTTGGACAGGTGTGAGTGAAGTTGACTAGCAACAGTTTTTTCAAGAATCTTGGAGATGAAGGGCAGATTGGAGATCGGACGAAGATTATTGAAGTTGGTGAAGTCAAGACCTGGTTTCTTGATGATGGGGGTGATGGCAGCAGATTTGAAGGCTGTGGGAACAATGCCAGAGGTTAGGGAGGAGTGGATGATATTAGTGATGATAGGGAGCAGAGACGGGAGACAGGATTTAACAAGAACTGTGGGAAATGGGTCAAGTTGACAGGATGAGGACTTGGACTTGCTGATAATGTCAGCAATGTCATCAGCAGAGGG